>NW_021011495.1:3362871-3406503 GCF_003987935.1 Bombyx mandarina
AAAATTAAACGAAACAATACGAGAAATAGTTCTATATTACGACAACACGATACACTACAGATTATTAACAAATTAACGAGACACAAAACAAACGACTAACAAATATATGAAAATACAATAATGAGAGAAACGCGCGATCAGTACGAGGCTTTGTGGCGGACTGCCGGCGCAGCAGCCCGGCGTCACCTGCGATAACGCGGCCGCGCGTTGGCTCCTGATTGGCGCGCGCACGCATCACCATGGCCAATCAGGCGCATAACGCATTTCGTGTGACATGCTATACTCTCTAGTACGATTTTGGTCCCCATAATTTTCATACCCCGGGCCTATATATGTAAATCGATTCTTAAGGAGTAAACTCCAAAAAGAGGGGTCGCTAGAATTTTAATGTATTTTAGAGCTAAATTTCACCTCACGACCAATTTTAAATGCGTAAGCGAAACGGAGCGTGAATATGGCCCAAGATAACCCAACTTTTTATGGTAATGATTGGTAAATTTTAAATAACATAATATATTCATATTGTGTCCTCTGACGGGTTCATGAACTAAACACAGCTGTTCTAATAATAAACTTTGCGAGTATAAAGACTAAGTTATAAATAAATCAACATGTTAGAACGCACATGTGTGGGAAGATTGTAGCAGGATGATATTTTATTTGCATTATTATTGATGCTTATTAATTTATTCACAACTAGCTGACCCGACAGACTTCGTAGTGCCTCAATCGATAAATAAAATACCTAAACTTTTGTATAAAATAAACTTAAAAGAAACAAAAGGAATCTGTCCGACGGGGGACACATCAAAGGAAAAACAAAATTGTTTGTTTTCATATAACTCCGAGCATTTTCATATTTATCTAAACCTTTTAAACCTTCTAAAGACTTCCACAAATAATTCAAGACCAAAATTAGCCAAATCGGTCTAGGCGTTCTCGAGTTTTAGCGAGACTGACGAACAGCAATTCATTTTTATATATATAGATTACATGTAGTCTTTAATAGCTGGCGTGAATCGTCGATCAAGTCTTGTTTAGAAGTTATTAGAGAGCATTCACACCAAAAGGTTTAGTTTTAGGGGGTTTTATGGGTTTAGTTAGGTTTAGGACATTGGCCTTATTGCATTGAGACAGGAAACAGAGAGCGTATAATTGAATATCTTAGGTCGGCTCGGGCAGGTTTCAACTACTTCATGATTCAGTAAAATGGAAGTTTATTGTCTACCCGGGCGATTAAGGAACACATAATTCAAGGACACCCAAAATCAAACAAGTCGCCAATGCAGAGCTGTGGCTGTACGATAAATAATAGAATTTTTGAAGTTCACACTAAGGCCTAACCAATAGCAATGGATAAACAGTTTAAGAAAGAGAAACAGGAATTTTCTGACGATCGAGTAATTTGAGAATTTATAAAAGCATACGTAAAAATCGTCTTAATTGTTTAAATGAATTAGAAAGATAAATAGATTGGACCAGAAAGACGGAGCAGCGCTGTTTGTGGCGGTCTATGGGATAGTTCTATATTGAGCGGAGTAGCGACATGGCTTGATTTTATTTTTACCGCGACACATGTTAAGCGGTGACGTGTTTTTGTGTGTATCATTAGGACGCTTCGTGTACGTAATTACGATACAAGAAAGGTTCAAAGACCTTCTTGTGATGCGGTAGTTCGGGATTTTTTGAGATTATCAAAATAAACCTTTCTGAATTTCACGATGTAATTTTTTATGGGCAATAAGACAAATTCGCTAGTTTTTGTTGTTGAATTTTCCTATTTTACCGAATGAGCATTACGAGTGAGCAGTCATTTTTACTTACTTTTATTTAAGTGACTTAAAGAGTCAGCATTAAGTAATTGCGCATTGAACGATATAAGTTGTTATGTGATGCGTAGAGAAAAGAAGCATGTGACTAGGAGATGTATGGAAATGATAGTGCAAGATAGAGGGGGAAGAGGTCGACCGAAGAAGACATGGATGGAGTGTGTGAACGACGATATGAGAGAGAGAGGAGTGAGTGTTGAGATGACCGTTGATAGAAGAGAATGGAAGACAAAAATTAGCTGTGCCGACCCCACCTAGTGGGATAAGGTGGAGACAAAGAAGAAGAAAAACAATATAAATTATCAATTGGTCATCAATTTAATGGTTTTTAGTAAACGGCGAAGGATTGAGCAAATCAGTTAAGATTTCTGATTGTTTAACGCTGTTTCGTTCAAAACTTTTCGGTTATAAAATGTTTTCGGCCTATTGTATTTAAACTATAGAAACCATTAAACAAGAAAACTTATGTAATTTTTATGGAAATTTGTTAAGTTTTTTATTCGTACCCGTTAGTTGTGAGATCGCTTACATTTACACTACTGTTCAACCTTGCCCTGTAGCGAAGCGGTGTTTCGTACTACTTCTTACCTCCCTCAGACACAGCCCACTGAGTTTCTCGCCGGATCTTCTCAGTGGGTCGCGTTTACGATCCGGTGGTGGATTCCGCGAAGCACGGCTCTTGCTAGGGTTCGTGTTAGCAACGTCGTCAGGTTTGAGCCCCATGAGCTCACCTACTAGTAAAGGTTCCGCTGAAATAACCTCTCAAGGCTATCAGCTTAGGTAGGAAAAAATAAATAAGGTCTAGTTTTTTTAAAGGAATTTTATGACCTGGTAACTAAGACCCTTAAGTCATGACTTATTTTAATGTATATTCTTATTTTTATGAAAAATCATAATATGGAGTGAAACGAAATGAAGTTTATTTTAAGATATTAATCAACTGAAATGAGACGAGATGATATGGGATGAAATATAATCTCAGTAAAATGATGGTCATTTACTGAGATTTTTTCAGTGGACTCTTTGGAATATCCCGAGAAGCTACGTCCAGCGGCTTTGTTTCATTTTCCCATATTTGTGCAATTTCACAGATATTAAACAGTTAATAAACCACCTTCATTAGACATTTAAACCTGACGAAACACTAAATAGACAAAATAAAACAAATCACACAACTTCACTCCTCGCGTTCCCGCCAAAAATAGTAATACCTATGCAGAGTATTGCGCTAAGGCAATCGAGGCAGATCTGGTTTCAAGATCAGTGGTGGGGTCTATGCTGAGGTAGGTGTCTATGGAATTCATCAACAGTGAGTAATGTAAGTTAACATTAATAATATTTTATGTCCACGTTTCATTAACAAATAAAGGATATTTTTGGACATATATTTTTAAAATTCTCTTACCGTGGATGACTTTAGTATAGGTAGCAGATAACGCAATATCTTTGGTTAAAGTTGTTTTAAAATCGCTATATCTTTGTTTGATTGGTTTTTTTGTGACAACTCCTGACTGCTCGTGGGATTCGTCCCACATCGGGTAACCAAATCGTGTGATGAACAGGTTGTTTTGCTCTTTATCTGGGTGTTTAATATATGTTGGAGGCTGGTTCGATGGCGTTTTAAAATGATGACGTCAACGTTGCTGTCACCCTTCTCTTTATAATTATTATTGCGTTTCATAGTGACAGTAATTAAGACTTACTTTTCCAAAGAATTCCATTTATTACATTTAAAGTGTACAACGATAACAGCAGAGAGCTCCGCTCCGTTCGGTTGCTCAATGTTTTGTGCGACAACAGTCACTCGTACTTATAGTAGAACTAGCAGACCCGGCCACACGTTGCTGTGGCCAAAGTTTTTGTTTCTAAATAACACGTGGTCGACTATGCTAATACCGAAAATTAACAAAGTAAGAACAATTAGATTTCACTGTATTGCGTTTACTACGAAATAAATTTCACTTATACTTCAGCCTCAGCAACACGTGGTGTTTATGCCATTAAATTGTAGCTTATGTGAAACGTTGGTATTTTTAACACAGCGCCATCTATGAGATATTAATGTCAGACAGTATTGCAATTGTCTGTAAAAAAAAAACTGATTTAAGGCGCCATCTGTTTTGGACTTATGAAACTTACAATTAATAACAATAATCAAGATAAGAAATAATTTTATTGTTAATTATTAAATATTGCGACCATTAATCGAAATAAAAACCAAGACTAAGTTGGAACAAAAAAGATATTAAAAAAAAAACCTTAAAATCTCTAGTCATGAATTGTCCTGAATACCGTCTTAAACAGTACAGTAGTCGGCATGCATAACATTAAGAAAACAGTTGTCTTCAAGTATTTGCAGTTAACCAAATAGTGACGTTGCGTCGTCATATATGCATAATATTTAAACTTATATAACTATGTATATCAGTCTTTGGTCCCCATAACACAGGGAATTCAAATTTGAGGTCTGATGATCGTATTTTATGAAGTCGTCGTGGCCTAAAGGATAAGACGTCCGGTGCATTCGTATCGAGCGATGCACCGGTGTTCGAATCTCGCTGGCGGGTACCAATTTTTCTAATGAAATACGTACTCAACAAATGTTCACGATTGACTTCCACGGTGAAGGAATAACATCGTGCAATAAAAATCAAACCCGCAAAATTATAATTTGCGTAATTACTGGTGGTAGGACCTCTTGTGAGTCCGCACGGGTAGGTACCACCGCCCCGCCTATTTCTGCCGTGAAGCAGTAATGCGTTTCGGTTTGAAGGGTGGGGCAGCCGTTGTGACTATACTGAGACCTTAGAACTATATCTCAAGGTGTGTGGCGCATTTACGTTGTAGATGTCTATGGGCTCCAGTAACCACTTAACACCAGGTGGGCTGTGAGCTCGTCCACCAATCTAAGCAATAAAAAAAAAAAGAATTTACTTCGGTTAATAATTTTGTTTTAATCTATGTACAGAACCGTGCTTACTTCTCCAATGAATTAAAAGAAGTACCTTTTAATTTAAATACGGTAGATACTAGACCGCGGGAACAATAACGGTAGTAATGCGTCTCCGACACCAAACTGCGTCCTGCATACTTCTGACACTAGCTCAGACACCAAAATATACAATAATAGTACTGTTGATAAAGGTAAAACACATTATTTCATTGTAATAAGGGTGTAAGGTCAACGATACAATATGAACT
Organism: Bombyx mandarina; assembly: GCF_003987935.1. The sequence goes on from NW_021011495.1 coordinate 3,367,902, forward strand.
GATAAACATTGTTGCAGTAGCCTTTGTATTTTATTTCCTGCGCACACATTGTTAAGCTTGTTTATTGCAAATTTATGTTTTTTTTTTATTGACCTTGTAGGCAGTCGAGCAGCATACGGCCCACCTGATGGTGAGTGGTTACCGTCGCCCATGGGCTTCAGTAATGCCAGTAGCAGAGCCAAGCCGCTGCCTACCGCTTAATACTCTCCACAAGCCTCGTTTGAAGAAGGACATGTTATTGCGCTTGGGAAACACCGTGGCTCATTCCATAGCCGGATGTTACGTGGCAAAAAAGATCTCTGGAAACGCACTGTGGATGACCGTAGTGGCTCCAGGTAGTATGGATGAACTCTACTCCGGTGGCGGGTGGTGCGCTGCTAAAAACGAGATGACGGTATCATCTCTAACAATTCCTCAGAACACTTCTTAATCGATTGGCGACGTTACTTGCTCGTCTATATACGACGAAGTAAGCTATCGTGTTTCGGGTGAATTTGCATCGAAACCCGAAATCCGAATGAATAGTTCACACATGGAAAATTTCCCTGTTTATTTTGTTTCTGCTAAATATAACTTAACAAGCAATGTCGTAGACTTTGTTGTTTGTTGTTCAGATATGTAATTACTGTGCAGTTGGACTAGCGCCCCTTTTTTTTTAATAAAAAAAAACGCCCCTAGTGGTAACCGTAAGCAAAAGTTCGAACTCCATACAAATTTGAGTTAACTTTTACGCTATCGAGAACGTTAAAAAACACGCACTAGGCACACAGAACTTAGCATTTACCCAAAACGAACGTGTTATAAGAGTTTAAAGTTGAATAAAATCTTATTACAAAATGTACATGGGAGTAGGTCACGGACTACACGTATTCAAAAATACTGTCCTAGCGTGCAGTAATGAAGAATACGGCCGAGAAGAAGATTGTAAAAGAAAACTGAATCTTTTGGATTTAGATTTGAGTACCTACTGATAATTCCTGATACGATAATACTACAAAAATCAGTTAACGCGAGAGAGTTACTGTTTTGAGTGAATGGGACAACTTCTGTCAATTAATCGGCTTTGCTTTTACTGAGAGCTCGACACTTACTAAGAAAGCATGTATTTATTTTTAGTGATACATAAATGCGTATTCTCCGTTTTTGCTTGAACTGCACATTATTTTCTTTTTGGCACCGAATTATACAAAACCTCCTCATACCTGAAAAGTCTTATAAAGCGTGCAGTAGATTCTCATAGGTTATTTGAGTCATCTAATATCAAAGGTGGCAATCTGTGCATTTGGACAAAAAAATGTTATTGATATGTCAATACAGATTGATTTTAATATAATCGTCTCCTTCAAAGAATACGGTTCAAAACCAGCATTAAATAAAGGTTAATATTTAACCTGTTATTTATCTAAGATGTCGTTCAGAAGAGTTTTGTGACTGCCAATGGAATACAAAGTAAATAATTCGTTTTTCTGATTTACCAATAATTGTCCAAAAGTCACATTGCCGGCTTTGATAATAGTGGACTCATTTCCCGTATTGCCAAATGCTAGAATCCTCTTCTTCGTTTTCCTCAGAGTCATTAAATGTCCTCCCTCGAAGTGGTTTTAAGAAAGGTAGGGTACAGGAGACTGTCTTTCGGATTTTAATAAATCCGTTCGAACCAATTTCGAGTAAGGACACTAATGAACTTTTTGGTCTTACGCTGGTTCGGCAAGCTTTTGCATTGTTAATAATTACTGGGCCAGACAATCACAATGGCCAATGTGCGGTCCTAATGCTAAAATTCAAGTAAACCTTATAAATAAACAGAGAAAATTCATTTGCCAGACAAAATCGAGAGACCGAAAATATGATTACAATACAAAAGTTATCGAAGACAAAAATAAGTGTACTAATGAAGTAGTTCATGGTCACCCAATCATCTCCGGTGTAGTTTGTCTTAGTTTGAATTGGGATAGGAACCAGCTACAGGATCATAGGGGAAAATATAATTTGGTGAGATCTGCTATAATGTGCCGACACCTAATAGGACTCTTACTTTGAGATGATCTTGTTATGTCTGTTTGGATATTTCTTAGGGGATATTGTATGCGACCTTAGAAGCTGCGAAGTGCGCGTTTGGGATGGTATGGGCATGTGATGAGACGAAATGAAAATGAGGTTGGTAAGAAAATGTTAACTATGAATGTGGAAGGATATAGAGGAAGAGGTAGACCTAAGAAGAAATGGATGGATTGCGTGAAAGACGATATGGGTAAGAGGGGAGCGAGCGAAGAAATGGTATATGATAGAAGAGTATGGAAGGAGAAAACATGTTGCGCCGACCCCAGGTAACTGGAAGAAGGGCAGGATAATGATGATGATGATGATGATGATGATTGTGTGCGACCTTAATTACTTGTAGTTCTTCTAGTGAAGTAGTTTCTGCCACTGCCGTTGACAGTGTCTGGTGTATCAACTGGGTGTCATTTTATTTAGTGGATACCAGTAAGCGCTTCGATCCCAATTAAATCGGGAGTTCGTTTACGCCATAAAAAATAGGAGATTCACGAATTGTTTTTTTTTTATTGCCCTTGTAGGCAGACGAGCATACGGCCCACCTGATGGTGAGTGGTTACTGTCGCCCATGGACGTCAGCAATGCCAGGCGCAGAGCCAAGACGCTGCCTACCGTAAGTAATTGAAATACACACTTGAAATATAATATGTATATATTTTCTATAAACATGATCACTAAGCCTAAATATTCTCCGCTTTGAAACACATTTGTTTCGACATGCGTTTGGAATACGTAATGTTGAAATAATTAAGACGTCGTGTTGTTTCCGCATAAATTAATATCTATTTTCACAATGGCCTCTAACAATGGACACGATCATGTCGGCCTAACGATAATGCTCCTTATCTAGCCACTATGGAATTTCGGTGTTTGGTAACATAAATTCTGATACAAAAAAAAAAAAAATCGCGTGATATGCAGATAACGATGAAATGTTTGATGGAATCTTATGAAATGAGGTTATCGGGTTATTCGTGGTCTACGGTCTTTGTCGATGTTGCCGACTGCCTCTGAGCATGGGTAATATTTTCAAGTTTCTGTATACTTAGACGCGTTCCCCGGCTCGACTCGCTTTTAATATTCCTAACGAATGAAACACGTTGCATTTCCCCGGAGTAAGTAATTGTTAGTATCGCTCTCTGGTCCATAAACTGGTAGTTGATTCGTAGATCAGTTATTACGTTGCACATGTGGCGTATTTTAAGACAAGCTTTTGCCCGCGACTCCGTCCGCGTGGATCAATTACTTTGGTATAATGCTAAGTTGTACCCCCCACTTAATTTACGTAGAAAGTGAAAATATTATAGAATGTTAAGGAGCTATTTAAACCCTTATTTTGAAACATTCTTTATTGGTACTCCGCTTGTATTGGTCTTACCGTGATGTTATATAGTCTATAACCTTCCTCAATAAATGGGCTATCTAACACTGAAATAATTTTTCAAATCGGACCAGTAGTTCCTGAGATTAGCGCGTTCAAACAAACAAACTCTTCAGCTTTATAATATTAGTATAGATTCAGCGCCCGGAGTCTATAAGTTTTACCGTTTTATAAAACAATGTAACGCAGAGCTTTGTTGTGGGCTGACAGTGATGGTAATAAATGATAAAATACTAAAGTCTATCTCAGTCTTACAGGCAAATGAATTTTGTTATTTAGATATGTTTTTAGGTATTTTCACACGTCATTACGGATCCTCCCGATCCATTAACGGTACTTTTAGGTACCTCAAGCACCGGTCACCGTCCTCGCCGAACCCGTCGGTTTCTACGAAGGGCTTGGGGAGTAAATTAACCCATAGACACAGCCCACTGAGTTTCTCGCCGGATTTTCTCAGTAGGCCGCGTTGCCGATCCGATGGTAGATTCTGCGAAGCATTGGTCTTGCTAGGGCCAATGTTAGCAAAAACTCCGGTTTGAGCCCCGAGAGATCACCTACACGCTAGGGTAATACTAATATAGCCTCTCAAGGCTATCAGCATATGTAGGGGAAAAGAAGGAACTTTTTTTAAAATTTCAATTTCGGGCTTATAAGCCATAACAAAACTGAGCGCGAAGCAGTGCGGTTTGCGTCGCCCTGGGCTATCAGACTTTTGGGCCTATTTAATTCGAATCTTTTCATCCAATTTTGGTAGTTCGAATAGCCTAGTTGTGTGGGTCATAGTAATTAGGCTAATGTGTAAATTTACTGTGTTATTCCTTCATCGTGGAATTAGATCGTCAGCACGTGGTACATACGTGTTCTTCTAAAAATTATAGGTCCGTGTCGGCGGGATTTGAATTTTGAACACCGGCACAGTTGGATTGCTTGTCCCGAGTACCTATGCCGGGCGTCTTATCCTTATGGCCACGATGACTTCTTAGCACGTTGTGTAAGCTATATGTTACAATTAATTTCGATTTTATTTTATTCGATATTTCAGTTCTATTTCTTTCGTTTCTATTTAAAGTTTCGTAAACGCAAGTGATCATAAGTCGATATCAAACTTCAAATATTTTTGTATGATCATATCGTTCGATATTGAGTTCTAGAAAGATCTGTAATTAGGTTTAAAAAAAAAACTGAGATGTGTTAAAAAATATGTAACAACAGTATTTCCAATACGCATGGCTTAAACCCGAATAACCTAGATATTAAGAAAAGTTTAATTATAAAATTAATATCCCGATATTATATTATATATAAACGCTTATTTACACATTTTGCTCATTGTGTATAACAATCAAAAACGTGTGAAACGAAAGGGAAATCAGTTAATCTCTTAAACAAACACGTTAGTTTATTGCCGTGTCAGTAATTGGATACGATTCACCTGGTACAAAGGAATGTATGGTCTGATCGTATTAAAGTTGTCACACAAACAGTGCTTGCTGGTTATAACGTATGTAGCAATTCTATCGCATGCTTTCTAACCAAAGTTTCTGACTAAATGTCGTAGTCAAATTTAAACGCGCCAATATATTTATAGACGCTCTAGTTAACAATCGACAGGTGTGTAAAAATATGTGAAAAACACACTTACTTGTTAGCTTAATATACACTATGACCCATTTCAAAGAAACACCATGCCGGTTGGTTAACCTCGAAGACCGTTATCACGTATTCACTACAAAAACTATTATGTTACACAGAAATAAAGCAAAATTGATAGACAAATTGCAACTTTTTTTTTTAGTTTTATCGCGCCGCCGGTCTCATTTATGAATTAACTAACGATCAAACCGTCACTCACGCCGTCGGCTGACTAACTAACTAATATTAAGCGTTGATATGCGTTCCGGTAAAACGTCATTTACCACGCGCACACGCTTCTCACGAGAATCCTATTAGCTTGTACGTACTACATTTCTGCTGACCTTAAAACCGTGTTTTTAGTTAAGCAAATAAAAAAAGCATTGGATATTGATGACATTCGGACTTATTCATTTACTCACGTCTGGAATGTCTATATTGAATGCGGTTTTGTATGCGTTTTGACTTTTGAAGTGATGTAGATGCATCAGTCTGTTACTATAAATTGCGCTCTGCTAATTTTTTCGTGTATTTGAAGAAATATTTCAGATGTTCGTTTGTAAATTCGTAGTCGTGTATCCAGATGTTAATGTTTCTAACAATTGGTAGTAACTATTTCCAAGTCATACGTATATTGAAGTTCTACTTCTTTAGGCGCGTTACGAAAAATTGATGAGAGTGAAATTTTACGATGCGCGCGCACCGTGACACGAAATTAACAGAAATGAAGTTGCCCACTAAATCGCTCATTACAATACGACCGACGTAACTTGGCGAGTCTGAATATAGCCGCAGGTGAACTTTCCGAACCGTACCGAGAATTACCGAATTTATACGATGTCAAGAAAAGGGATGTCCAATATGCGTGTTTGAGGATGTTGTTTAATCGGTTTTTTTTTCAAATTGATTAAAATTTAAATAAAAAAAAAAGAAATTAATTTAATAAAAACAAAGTATAAAAAAACTTCTTACGCGCGTACATAAGTACACGCACCCTTTTTCTTTAAGCGTTGTGTGTATTGAAATTTATTTTATAATTTGGTGTAATAATAAAATAAAATACATGTCAGAAAACAAGTAATGGGATGAAAAGAAACAATAAGTGAACAAACAGAAAAGTCCCTTTCCATGACACGTTGCAATACGATATACGGAGATGCATAACCTAAGAAGGGTTGAAGTCAGGCAAGTGGCCCGTCATAAAAGTCATGCTAAATCCCTAAGCAGTAAGACAAGAGGATATGCTCCGGCGGCCCACAATAATCTGGAATAAAAGTAAAAAGAAGAAGATTTAGATATATAAATTGTTTTTTTTTTTGTTTTTTTTTATTGCCTAGATGGGTGGACGAGCTCACAGCCCACCTGGTGTTAAATGGTTACTGGAGCCCCATAGACATCCACAACGTAAATGCGCCACCCACCTTGAGATATAAGTTCTAAGGTCTCAGTATAGTTACAACGGCTGCCCCACCCTTCAAACCAAAACGCATTACTGCTTCAAGGCAGAAATAGGCGGGGTGGTGATACCCGTGCGACTCACAAGAAGTCCTAGCACCAGTACCTATGTATTTTTTTTCTTTACTAATTAGTGTATTGAAGCATTAGTCCAATATAACAACTTTAATGTTTAAAAGAAAGCTACATACATACATTCGTAAGATTCAGTACACCGAGCAAAAACATTCGACTTGGTGGAACTGCTCTTTTTTGATAATACTAGAGGTCCCGCAGTAGTCGAACTTCGACTTTAATTAATTTGAATTGTAAGTTTGTACACTATTATGATTGTATTTTATACTTCTATAATCATAAATTTCGCCAAGACTATATTAAAAAAATAAATAACAAAGAGAAACAATATTTAATCTATTCTCAATTTGACAGCAGACGTCAAGAACAAAAGTTTGACAATAAATAGTATGCATGCGTGTGTGCGTCAAATACATGGTATGTAGTGTGTGTAATGTTTTCTTTATTGATTTAAGGTATGGATTATTTAAAAAAAGTATTAAATTAGCATTCTGCACTTCTTCTCTATATTTTCTATAAGTATAGGAAATTTCATACTCCTCCGTCCGGGCAATTTTCGTAAAAAGGGGTACAAAGTTTTTGCTTCACGTATTAATTTATATATTTGGTTACCGTTACTCATGGACGTCGACAATAGCAGAGGCAAAGTCAAGGCGCTGCCTGCTGTGGACCACTCTCCGCGAGCCTTATTTGCGCTCATGAAACACTGCGGAGTGAAGATCATTCCAAAGCCGGATGGTACGTGGTTTATGAGATGGGAAACAGCAATCACGTATCTGATAAACTCAAAGCGTTCGCCCTAAGAGCTTTATTTATCTCACTTATTCATCAGATTGCACTTAAAACCTTATCCCTTAACAACAGAATAGTGAAATTCATGTTGATTAAAACTTTTGCTATTCGGTTATATAAGGCGCTAGTGAGTCCCGATAACGCTTTTTTTTCCTACCTATCTTAATAGCCTTGAGAGGCTATGTCAGTGTAATCTAACAAGTAGGTGAGGTCACGGGGCTCAAATCTGACGACGTTGCTAACTCTAACCTTAGCAAGAGCAGTGCTTTGCGGAATCTAACATCGGATCGGAAACGCGACTCACTGAGAAGATCTAGCGAGAAACTCAGTGGGCTGTGTCTGAGGGTTAATTTACTCGTCGAGCCCTTCGTCGCAAGCGACGGGTTCGACAAGAACGATGACCGGCGGCTTCGTGTCAACTCTGCAACCCTTTAGAGTCGATACGACATCTCCACAGTTATCGAGAACATTCTCGGTAAGGCCAGTCGTTTCATCTTCTCGTGCGTTTTGTGATTTTACTAGTTCGTTTGATATTTGTTTCTGCTATTCGGCGATAGATGGAGATACTTTTATCGACGTAACAATATAATGATTTAAATTATTAACATTTTCGTTTCTATTCATTATTTAATCGGTAAGTACATCGCGCTGAACATCTTTCCTTGAATGTCTTTTGTCGATCTTATGGTTGTTGGGAGAAATCACTCCTAAGCTTTAAGACCGCTCACTGTACTTTTTATGTTTAACGTTTGCAATTTGTTTTTATTCTATACTAGCTGTACTCGTCCGCTTCGCTGGGCATTTAAAATTAACACTATTGTTTCTCACCCCCACAAATATTCTCATCATTAACGCCTCCGCAACTGGTGTGGAGAGTCCAACACTCATATTAATATTAGCCTATCCATTAAGTACATGTATTTTCTACATGGATAGTTTCAAGTCAATCGGATGCATGGTTCAGTAGTTATAACGGAACATCCGTAAAAACCATCGTAGATTTATATATTAGTATAGATATAGAAATCTATGTGCACAATAAACCATATACTTTATTTGTCGTATATGCGCGTTCAGAGAAGCTAGTCCCTTTAAGGTTACTTGCATAAGTAGGAAAAAAATTGGTGTATGCTTTCTTAAGTCTATTCACCAGATTGTGCTGAAACTTAGTTCAGTTGTGGTTCGCACATTAGTAAACAGTCCTCCTGTCTTAGTTCGCCCACATAGCCTGGTGAAACTAGAAAGGTATCGGTTGTCTGTAAAGTCGGTTTACTGACGATAGTTGAAGGTGACAACGTCATAAGAAAATACTGATGGAATGGTTTCATTTTTCAAAAGAAAATTTTAATTTTATTTGTCTGATGGATATTTTGTATGGACAATTGACACCACATTCACTTTTCACTGAACTGTATTATTGTATAGCAGCTGTCCACGCGGATGCATCGCTCACTCAAGTAGGGGAGAGACAGCTGATGTCGAAGGCTGCCCGTACGCGGAGGCCGATTGTGCCTCTTTGTCGCTCGTTGCGCGCTCTCGCTTGTACTTCAAGCCTTAAATGGAACGCCTCAGAGCGAGGTAACGCCGCATGAGTCATGTTTTATCGTGAGTGCAGCCGGCTCCATCGAATTATAAGACGTTGTCACGTCAAAAATTACACATTACTCAAAAAGTACGACAGGTAGAGCGCCAGTAGTAGCTACAATAAACCAACCAATATCTTGTACTCAATTCCATATGGAAATATTTGTGATTGTTGTTTATTGGTTCCGGAAACGGCTTAACATACGGTAAGTCTCAACCTAGTTCTATGCGTCTACACAATAAATCAGTCTTTCAAAATAATTGTATTCCGTCATGACCTATGCAAGTGTGATGTTCGCTAACGCGGTCCGCACATACGAGTATATTAACTCTCTCCAAGTCATTGAATTCGGTTTCTTCAATCCTGTGGTACGCGAGGAATGTTTATCTTCATGACTATTTTAATTTAGAACCGATATGTATCTCAAGGAAACGTCAGAACGCTATTTCGACAAAAAACAGCGCGACACGATAACCCTGTTATCATGGCTGCCGCTAATTACGTATCTGACCCAAGCGACAAGGCAACACAAAATCGCCTTCGCCCGAAACATGTCTTGTCGGATCCCCCGGTTTCGCTTCCAATGATTTTAGGCTCTTAAAGTACCGGTCACCGTCCTCGTCGAACTCGTCGAAGAGTTCAATAAAGGAACTAGCCCCTAGACACAATTCGCTTAGTTTCGTCGAATCTTCTCAGTGGACCGCAATTCCGATTCGGTGGTAGTCTCTGCAAAGTACTGCTCTTGGTAGGGCTAGTGTTAGCAAACTCTCTTAGCTTTAGTCCTGTGAGCTCACCTATCAGCCAAAGCGTAGCTGGAACAGCGACTTAGACTGCCAAATAATAGATAGGATAGGTTTTTTTTCGTATTTATAAATTAGTCAACGTTGTCTGTCGTCAAATCCCGCAAATAAATACTGAATACGTGTTCAGGAACAACTTCCACGTTGAAGGAATAAAATTGAGTGTTTATCTATCTAATGCAACAAGATAGATTCTACCTACCAATTAACATTGCACGCGTGAGTATCTATAGTGAAATCTCAGAATACAGAAAAGAAACAATGAAAGAGGTCCCTACTATCATATATCTAATAGATCCCTTACTATCAGTAGAACCGCGGACTGAGGGTGGCGTGGTAACAGCACTATCGGTAGAAGAGTAGAGGTTTTCCACCACACATTTTACAAGTTCTCGCACTCGAGAAACACCGTTTAGGGAAGTTCATTTTAAAATCGGATGGTACTTAGCAAAAAATGTCTATGGAAACGCAATACAGATTAACGGAGTGGTTCCACATAAGATTAACGGAGTGGCTCCAGATATTACGGGATCAAGCCACTCCAGTGGCAGTAAAAGAAGATGAAGTCTCTAGCCCGTGTAGTGTCCGTGTGCAATCATTACCTTAGTGCCTTCTAGTAAGCGCTGTCAGAATGGAATAGGTACAAATGTAACAGGGTCATTGATAGTGCCAATACTGGCGCCCCCTGACACCGCTGGGCCCACACACTTGCACTAAAGCTAAAGCCTTCTCTGATCTCGAACGATTCCCCAGACCAGACCTCACATTAAATGGCGACTGAACAATGCCTCAGCGCCTAGACTCGGGAGTGCGGTGTGTCGAAATAATTATCTTTTAAGCAATCTTAAAAATAATTTGGATGTCACGTGAATGGAACGTGTCAACACAATGTCAAATTATCAATGACCCGTGCGTGATAACCTAAAATTAAAATATTAATCGTACGTTACGAAATCACTACACTTTAAAAACATCGTACGATAATGTTGGAATGTAAGGAAATATTGTTTTCCTCTTCATTTAAAATAACAAAGACTAGACTAGAATGAGAGAACTAAGACGAAGAAAAATACAACTATAATAATGGTAATAAATGGTTAATCTTAAATTTTTTGCTTCCAAAAAAATAGACTAGATGAGCTTACATACAATAACCGACAATTTTAGTAAAGCCATTGGGATGGAATTTGGTGTTGATAAATGTGCGTTCATAGATGTACAGAGAGGTAAAGTTGTAAACTCAGATTGCTTACAACTTAACCATAGATAGTGTGGTCCTCAAATCTCATTGTGAATCTGAAACCTACAAGTATCTTAGTATGTTCGAAGTGCTGAATATTGTAGACGCAGATACGAAACAATCAGATAGAGATTGGTTCTTTGGTCTCCTTATAAATGTCTTAAAAAGCTATTTATCAGGCGGGAACAAAATCCGAGCAATTAATGGTTGGGTCATGCTATGTTAACATATTCCTTTGGCATATTAAGCTGGATGCAATCAGAGTTGGACGCTTACCAGAAAAGTCAGGCGGTTGCTAGTATACAGAATACATACAGAATGCATCATCCACGTTCATTGGTGATGAGGTTGTATTTTCCTCGGTCGTGGTATGTTGAATGCCAAAGATATAGATCAAACTGAGAGATATAAAACCTTAGGGAATATTTCCTTAAGGTAAACGTGAGTATCCTTACGGGAATTGGAACAGGCCGAAGGTGGAGAGTATTTCGGATCACATAGCCGTATTGTAAAATATGAATTAATATAAAATAAAAAACACAATAAGAATATTTATTTATAGATTTTTTGTACACTTTTTATTAAAACTACATTTTACGTTTGTACTTTGCATTATTTGTTTGATTTCAATGTAACATTATTTTCAAACCTTCATTTTCATACATACGCAGACATTCCCATTAAAAAAGACGAATCTTACATCTATTGAAGAAATCTAAAATTTTCATTTCCAACTGTGATTTTATCACACTTAATTTAAAAAAATATTAAAATATTTGTACATTTGACACGTAGTAAATCTTACGACTAAATAAAATTGGGAATGTTAAAAACACATTTGTGGTTATAACTCAGAGCTTTCGTTTAAAAAAATTGTAATATGATAACATCGTTTACCGTGCAAGCCAAATTTATTTAGTTTTTAACAGAGGCAAGGAGAGAGAGGGCGAGGGGTAAAGATAGAAACAGAGGTATAGTTTATTTATCTGATGTTTCTCTTAATAGATAAACAAGACGTTGTAACAGCTATTGTTGGACAAGCCACTTATATATGAGAAAATCTTGGAAAGTATTCATTGACCAATTAAAAACAAAACATGTTATTTGACTCACGCGGTATTTTCAATGGTAATGAACGCGGTTTTCCATCGAGTTTGACTCGCCAGAAGTTCACATAGTACGCTACAAATTCGAGTCCATTCAAACTAAACTAATAATTTATTTTTATCACGAAAGGTTTTCTTCGTTTTTACGATTAGACAATCTCTCGGCCTCCTCTATCGTGTCTGGTAACCGAACGTTTATAGTTTCCGGCAGCGTGAAGACCAGCATGCCGGCCAAAACTGCTAAAGTACCGAAGAAAATGACCGGGAGTTTCTCGTAGTATAGAGCCTGTTGGTGAGAATTTCTGAGGTTACTCACACACGCACATCGTAATATGAAAATTGACAACTTTTGTATTATTTATCGAAATACTCAGGACTGCCGAAGATATAGACATTGGTATAGGAGCCCTGAAATAATTGATGAGGGAATGGTCATAAAGATAGACACGAACTTGAAAAATGAAGATGCCCATTTAGAGGAAGAGGAATTGGGGTAAATCTAAATCTCACACTCCTATTACTTGTATAAATTGTTTACCAGAGGTCAAAGACGTCATAACGTCAGCTTCGCAACCCACTTTGAGATATGAGGTCAAATTGTCCATTCTNATAGGAGCCCTGAAATAATTGATGAGGGAATGGTCATAAAGATAGACACGAACTTGAAAAATGAAGATGCCCATTTAGAGGAAGAGGAATTGGGGTAAATCTAAATCTCACACTCCTATTACTTGTATAAATTGTTTACCAGAGGTCAAAGACGTCATAACGTCAGCTTCGCAACCCACTTTGAGATATGAGGTCAAATTGTCCATTCTATAACTGCTGTGCTACCCTTCACAGCAGAACGCATGAAGGCACAATTTCCGAGATGCCCGGTAGTGCTGGCTTCCGAAACTTTCAACACCACAGCATCGACGATCATGTAACTTCAATTCGCATTTGGTACTGTGAAAGAAAATCTCTCTCATCTAATTTCCGTGATGTAGAACACTTCCAGTACCTTTGTACCAGATTTGGTCTTCACCAAACCTGCAAGCAATGGATTAGAAAAAAGTGTCCAACTTACGAGCAGAGGTGTTAAAGGTGCCAAAGTTGACCCAATACGTCCAGTAGACGAGCAGACGGCTAGAAGTGACTGCCTCACATTCGTAGGGAAGACTTCTGACACGTAGATGTAGACGGAACTGTACGCGATCGTTATCGAGAACTTTCCAGAGAGATATACGATCAAGGACCACCATGCTTTATCTGTTGGTTGAAAAAACCTAATATAATAGGAGAAAAACATAATAGAAATACATTAGGGTATTTACCATATAAGGACAATTGTAATAGGATATATTGATAAGGTAATAAGGTGAATATGGAGAAGAATAACCTCACCCAGAAGGATACCGAAAACTGGGTAAAGTGGAGGTTTAAGTAGGAAAGCGGACCCTGGGACTAGACCGGGAAAATGCTAGGAAGAAGAAGAAGAAGAAGAAGTAGGACAATGGTAACAGTAGCCCTCATAGTATCCAACATTTAGTAAATTTGTATAAAATGGCTTCCCAGGCAGACGGTGTAAATGCTTATCCATAGAAATAAACAGAGCTGATTGAGGCGAGTGCTGTAATGTCGTTTTAAGCATATGTTCGATTTAAGAGGTAGACTACAGTTAACATCAGGTAAACTCGTTTATAACATAAAAATCTCTGTTGTTTTATGGCACATTTTTTGTTCAATCATTTTTGATAAATTAAAGAATTTAAAAACCCAAATATTTCAAAGAACAAAAATTTTGGAATTGCTGAAGTTGATGGGCGACGGTAACCACTCATCTTCAGGTGGGCCGTATGCTCGTCTGCTTACAAGGGCAATAAGTAAAAAAGGCCAATACATAAGATTGGAGTTTCAACCATATCTTTGTAAAACGATCTGCTTATGAAGCCGAGACCTTTTCTTACCTTTAGGGATAAAAGCCAATCCAATGCACAGAATCGCGCTTAAAATGTACATCGTTATCAAAACCCTCTTCCTTCCGAATCGATCCAAAACGGCCAGACACGCAAAGTTCGCTGGAATCTCCACGAAGGCAACCAGCATAAAATTTACGTATTTATTACCAGCCAACGAGACAGAGTTTATTGACAATCCGTAGTACACGAAAGTGCAAGTAATCCAAAGATAGGAGCACGTTAATAATCTCTTGATGATTATACTCGATCTGATCACTTGCTGGAAGATAGATGGACCTTCGGCGCTTACAACGAGATAATCTTTATCTTTTGTCGCTTTGACTTTATCTAGTTCATAAATTGGCGTTAGATCTTGCTCAGATAGTTCCACTTTATTCATTTTTGCCGCCTTTCTGAGTATTTCGACGGCCTTTTCGTGTTTTCCCTTACTGAGCAACCATCTTATGCTCTCGTTTAGAATCCAAATGTAGGAGAAGACAAGGCATGCTGGCGAGTATATGACTCGCAGTAAGGTTCTCCAGTCTTGTAGTACCCATGATAAACCAGCCAATGTCATTAAGCCACAAACGTAGAATACATTTATCAAAGTATTCCCGAATACTCTGCCTTTGGGTCCTACGAGTTCCATTGCTGCAACAAACATTTTTATCAAGTAAAATTTAATTATATTTTTGCCAGTCATTTATGTACCTTCAAATATCAAGGTAAAGTTGAAATATACAATAAATGTGACTACAAAATATGGTATGACAACTAATTTGGTAAATTTATAACATCCTACATCTCTGCCAGCGGCTTTATTCGGGTTGTTTAAGTCTTATATAGTATGGGTGGAGACCAGTGCATAGAGCATCAGGACAAATTTCAGACACTAGGAAGTCAGGCTCTATTTTTTCCCAAGATTCAGATAATTTTTAAACCAAAGTTCGACAAGTTGGGTTCGCTGGCTTAGGTGTAAAAATGTAACTGATAAACAGAGTTTGATTCACATTAACAATATAATTTACTATATTTTAAATTAATCTCTGCCTTCTTGTAAAAACCTGATGATAATTCGTTCAGTACTTCCGGAGATGTGCGCCAACAAAAAACGGACAAAGCCATTCAATGTAAAGGCACACCGGGTTCTATTATTTTATACCATGTATATTAATTTGGAAATGGNTAAAAATGTAACTGATAAACAGAGTTTGATTCACATTAACAATATAATTTACTATATTTTAAATTAATCTCTGCCTTCTTGTAAAAACCTGATGATAATTCGTTCAGTACTTCCGGAGATGTGCGCCAACAAAAAACGGACAAAGCCATTCAATGTAAAGGCACACCGGGTTCTATTATTTTATACCATGTATATTAATTTGGAAATGGTATTATAAAGATGATTTCAAACATACCTAAAACAAAAGCTGTCGAATATGCCCCAGCGCCAAAAGCCGCCTCGCAGAACTCGCAAGCTACCATCATAAGGTAGTTGACTGAAAACGATCTCATCACTCCAAAAATGCAGTTCATCAGTGAAGCTACAGCCAAAGCCTTTTTCCTACCGAATCTATCAGACATGATACCGGTGAGAGGTAGAGACACAAATAGACCAGAGTTGTGGATTGTACCGATCAGTGTCCTCTTCCAATTTTCGCAACCCAGATTGAACTAAAATGTAGATTTAATTTAAGTCTTGATCTGTAGCTAATGGCATAGCTGAATACAAGGTATTACAATTTTAACAGACGCGGTCAGCAATTCGGATTATTGCGCCGAGGGTTGTGGGTTGTATTCGCGCACGAGTCAAACATTCGTGAAATTTGTTTGCTCTTTGTCTAGCTGTTTATTATTTATATACATATGTATATATTGAAACTAATATAAGTATGTTTATCAGTCAGACATGTCTTTAAAAATAGACATGCCTATATCAATACTCACATCTTTAACTGCCGAATCTTCGTCGCTGTACACATAAGTATCACATTTTTCTCTTAGATGATTGTCGAACATATCTTGAGTACAAGTTCCATTATTCAATGTGCTATTTTTGAACGAGTACCTTTCGCATTTAGACAAACTTCCTTTGTCCTGTGGTATCCCGAATTCGATCCAAGCGCTGTTGTTAGATGTTTCGCATTCTTTTATTTCGCATCTGGAACAAAAGAAACAATGATCTTTAGTGGCTTTTGCAATACATATGAAACATGCCAATACTCGTCAGCTAGGTTAGGTATTTAATTATTCCAATATTATTATAGTGTACTGGATGACGGTGTACGGTGTACTAATATCGAGCGATATTAGTACCGATATTAGTACTAATATAACAGCACTGAAGCCTTCAAGGCAGATACCAAGCTTTGTATGTTTCTTTTTTAATGCATAGTTGGGTGGACGAGCTCACAGCCCACCCGGTGTTAAGTGGTTACCGGAGCCCATAGACTTCAATAACGTAAATGCCGCCACCCATCTTGAGATATAATTTCTAAGGTCTCAGTATAGCTACAAAAACTGCGCCACCCTTCAAACCGAAACGCATTACTGCTTCACGGCTGAAATAGGCGGGGTGGTAGTAGCTACCCTTGCGGACTTACAAGAGGTCCTACCACCAGTAAAAAAATTGTGACTACCACTAAGTATATATTAATTGGGTTAATCGCTGGTGTAATTGTGAACCCGCACGGTAGATACTACTAAGGTGCTTATTTCTGCAGCGAAACAGTCATGTACTGGAAGAATTGGACAGTCATTAAACAAAGAAATTGAGATTTCGACTTCATGTCTGGGAGTGGCGTCGGTAACCACCAGAGAGGCCGTGAGCTCATACATCTATCAAAGCTATAAAGCACCTCCGATCTTTCTGGTTTTTAAAGTGAAATTTCTTTAGGCGCGTTGAGAATAAAATTTAACTCGCGACAGATTCGTTACGGCTAGAGAGAAAAGACACAATTTAGGACGAGAGAGAGTGAAAAAATAGACAGAGCGTCTCGCGAACCACTCTACCTGGGAGAGAGGGAGAAAGCGAGCTCAGTCGTTTCTCTAGTATTCAAGAGAAATTTAATTTAAGGATGAAAAATGAAGAAAACCGCAATATTACAATACCGCAATATAACCGCAAAAGAAGTTTTACTTCTTTCACGTGCACCAAATTGCACGTGCCACATTTTTTTAGATTTAAATAAAATCGTGTCCGACAATGATACCACCCTAACGATTGCGTAATTAATATAATTCGGGCACAATGATTGATTGCACGAAGTTTGCCGGATGCTCTTGATAGCATCTTGGCCTATTGGTACAAGGCATAACATAATAGAGTTTGTATTTTGAGGAGCTTTGGTAGTCTATAAACCATACATTTTATGATTTTGTACTAGTCCACTGAGTTTCTCGCCGGATCTTCTCAGTGGGTCGCATTTCCGATCCGGTGGTAGAGTTAGTAGGGCTAGTGTTTGTAGTGTTACCAGGTTAGAGCCCCGTGAGCTCACTTACCGGTGAATCTAGCATGACCCCTCGAGGTCATTAGAATAGTTAAAAAAAAACTTTGTTCCGTTGTATTTTTGGTTTTTGCCGAGTCGTAAACAAAGATTACTTCTACAAGTCTGAGACGAGAGTCGTCTATGATCGCGAAAACTATAAAATAGATATTCGAAATATCGTTTTAATTACTTAAAGTACTTACTTTTAAGTAATTTTAATTACTTTATTTTGTTGTTCGAAGGATCGTGATTAAATCGTGTAATATAAATATTTCGAGATCTGCATGAACAGGTTTTTTGTACTCTAGAATTGTTGTATTATTTATTGCATGTATGTATTACAATCGTGTCAATAATTCTCTTAGAGGATCACGACTAGTCGATGGATTGTTTATATCTGCTTTGGAAAAACGCCGTGGAATCGAAGTGGAAATCGTTTATTTCAAGATTGAGGGCTTACCGCACAACCTAACTCGGAAACGAACAAAGCGAACTAAAAGTGTGAAGTTCCAGTGATATCCAATTATCTCATATCAAATTAATGAATATTATACTCGTAATGTCCGATGTTGTGAATATATTGGAGAGGAGTACGCGAGGAGGGGCGTGAAGCATTGCGAAATTCCTGTTAAATAGAGGTCAATTTGGAAAGTTCTCTGATTGGGTGTTTACGCAGTCAGCCATCGAATGCAGTCAGCACGTGGTGTGAAATTCAACTCATTTATGTCCAAGATCTAAAAGGATGCTGGTATCAAAATATGTTACATTTCGATTTCAACGAAAAAAAAAAAAATACTCATGTACTTTCCCGAGTTTGAGATTCAATAGAATACAAAATATAACAAACAATTGCTTTTTTAAAAAACACCTCATGACGTTTTTCTCCGATGAACGGGTGCTCTGCGTGTGACGTCATTTGGGGCCAAACCGTAGAACAAAATGACATCATGCGATTTGTGGATTTAGCGATTTAATATCATTAATATTGAAGCAAACGATAATTAATTATTCATTTCTATTTGATCAAGATGCTTTATTTGTTTGTCTATTGAAATAGACGGCCTGTTGTTTATAAAACGATGTTCGTTAAACGGCAAAGTCGTATAATTTTTTTATTGTTTTTATTGCTTAGATACCCATCTGTTTTACCTGATTATTTAATTTTTAACTGATTTTCTTTTAATATTAATAATTAATTGATGAGTCAATATATCCTAATACATATCTCACTCAGTCTCATGCGCGTGGATAATGCCCTCGCGCTCTTACCCACAGAGGTATTAAATTGAATTTAGGGGATGATTGGCCTCTTAGATCGGTCTGTCTTTTTGTAAGAGGTTTTAAAATAGTTGTCTGGTGGACATATATAAAAATCAGCTTTCAGAATTTACGTGAAGTATGTAATGATTTTATGTACCTTGAGTACCTGATACCTGAAACCTGAGGAAGTCTGAAAGTGGCACCTGTGACAGAGAAGCTGAGGAGTGCGCGTTTGGGATGGTATGGACATGTGATGAGACGAAATGAAAATGAGGTTGTTAAGAGAGTGTTAACTATGAATGTGGAAGGATATAGAGGAAGAGGTAGACCTAAGAAGAAATGGATGGATTGTGTGAAAGACGAGATGGATAAGAGGGGAGTGAGCGAAGAAATGGTATATGATAGAAGAGTATGGAAGGAGAAAACATGTTGCGCCGACCCCAGGTGACTGGGAGAAGGGCAGGATAATGGATGAGTACCTGATACCTGAAAATTGGCCGTCTAAGCAAGGTAGCAGGTAGGCATGCGTTCTTAGTACATACTAACACTACGCAATCGGGCACATTTCGTTCGTCAGAAAATACGTGACGTCTGGGGGCCCTGGGCTCTTACTCTATATTGTAATATTGTGGCGTTACAATACTTTTCGACAAGTCCTAAATTGCAATTTGGAAGTTTTTGTAACAATGTTGTTAGTAATTTTTCACTCGTTGTGCCCACCACAATTTTATTTCATTAACAGTATTTTAAACTGTACTGAGTTTTCTTAACGTTTTAATTGGAACAACTTCAACCTCTTCAAACAATTCTTGCTTGACAATGAAACAATTGACTACTGGTTACTAAATGGTTTGCTAGCCTATGCTCCGGAAATGGATATATTTCACGATGGTTTGCAGCGATTTGTAGCTATTTCTAGAATTTACTTAAGTAATTTGCACTTGGAATAATAATTATGTTAATAATCTTAACAAATCAATATAACTTAACACAAATCAATTGATACAGTAAAACAAATCTTCCAATGCGCTTGCAGGAGACACAGTTCCCAAGGTACTGGTTGCGTTACCTCGTTGGACCGCCAGACTCACTCTCTGTGCAAAGTACCAGCCAGCCTTAGGCATCACGTGTAGCTTCCTTCAAGCGTTTGGAGATTTCTGATAAATATGATTTCTTATTTTACTTAAGTTAATATTATTACTACCTTCAAAATGTTTTTGTTCTACTGTTAGTCTGTAAAAAGATTGAAATAAATAAATTGAGATTTCGATCTTATCCCTCAAGAATGGCGGTATTTACGTTGTGGTATCTATAGATCTCATCAGGTACAAGCTCGCATCGGATTTTCCCTTCGGGGACCGATCAAGCGCATTAAAATTTTAAAACACCAAATAAATTACCGAAAAAGAAAATGAAGCAACCCGCAAATAATAGCACACAAAGGTCGTGTATAAATAAAATTAACTGTATTGAATTAACGAAAAGGCCTTTGGCGTTCGTTCCCTTTGTTCCGTTTCAACCTCCGTAAACTACCTGTATGTGGGACTCATAAAAATTTTATTGGCCCCTATATCAGAGCTGGACCGTAGTGTTTTAATTAGGGAACGTTAATTTCTTGTAGGATACGTCCTGGCGGGTAAATAATTCAGTGCCTCTGGCAAATAAGGGTACAGTCATGGTACAGTGTGCTTAGTGCGAGCTTTTTAACGTTCTCGATAACGTAAAAGTTTGCGTACTGTTACAGACTCCCCATGTTAGTTAAAGTGATGTTACATCCTTTTTAAACACCACTGATGCTGAGTAAGCATAGTAAGAAATCTCTTGGTAATAGTTACCAACCGAGAGTCAGTCAGTCGTTTTTAGTCATCCACCGGGAGCGGTCTAAAATAATATCTCCTTTCTGCCAATTGAATTGTTTGTGGAATTGGACTAATAAAAGTGAAATCTCTTTTTAAAATTCTTTTTTTAAAAACCTAATCGGTAGATCCCGTATAACAGTACGTTTGCCGCTAGGGGCGTTGTTCCAACTGCATACAAAATTGGCTTAACTTTTACGCTATCCAGGACGTTAAGAAACTCGCATTAAGCATACTGGTCTGATTTGACGGTTGATTTTTGATAGCGGTGAGCAGCGGCTTGGCTGTTCCCAGGGCATCAGTTAACCATGAGCGATGATGATCGTTCACTATCAAATACCTAATCTACGGTCCACATGATAGTGAGTGGTTACCTTGTCGTCATGTGGTCCTAGTCGTGCAGACGAGACATACGTGTTTCGTTTGCATTCACATTTAAGTCTGCTAAAACTATCACCGTAGACCAGGGATTCCCAAACTGACTTTGTCTACTGCTCACTTGGAGATAAATTATTGTTTAGCGCTACCATTTTTTCACCTACTTAAAAAAAAACCCACTATAGCGAGAGCTCAGTCGGTGTCTAAGAGTCCTCCTAGACGAAATTACAAATCGCCTTCCAAGCCTCTACCCAACGCCCCCTTTTTTTTGGGTCTCTTACCGCCCCTTTTAGGCCTGCAGCGCCCACAAGGGGGCGTTATTGCCCACTTTGGGAGAGGCTGCCGAAGAACATAGACACCAGAATGCGAATTAAGTGAAAGCTTCAAATGTATTTATTGCATGTCGAATATATTACCTGGAGAGATTCATAATTACGGAGCAAGGTGAATGGAAAACGATCGGAGCCTCAAAAGATAAAGTGGTCAAATATCCGAACACCTGGTCACGATTTTAGGCGACGCGCTTCACTGTGCTACTGACCGATATAAGTGGCTACAGAGCACAAATGTGTCAAGTGGACGCAACGCGATACTTCACAATGAGCGAACGTATCCTTTCAGACTCAATCCTCCTCCTTAGTCGGTCTCTTCATTGTTGAAGGTTGTGCCTCACTTGAAGCGCTGGTCGCCTGATGCATCATGCCTCTCCACGCCTTCCTGTTGGCGGCGGTCTCTATAGCCTCTTTTATTGGCAGCTGGTGAGAGTGACATTGAGAAAAATATACTATTTTTACGCCAGTGAGAGTAACGCCATCTATCGCTGAATAGCAGAAACGAATATCGAAGGAACTAGCAACATCGAGAACGCTCGAGAAGTACAACGCCATCTATTGTCAGAAAGCGGAAACACACATCGAAGCTACTCGACTTGCCCAGAATGTTCTAGATTAATTTAGGGATATCGTATCGACTATAAAAGCGTTCCAGAGATCGGATCCACTCGAAGCGAAGCGGAAGAAGTGAATTGAGAATTTTAAAGTGTTCGTTAAGTGTTTTAACTGTTAATACAGTTTTAATTTGTACTTCGGTAGAATTTTTGTTTATCCTGAACCCCTGTGCGTAGCACTATAAATTGTATACAGTATATTTTCGCAAAGGTTTTGCATTTTAATCTACCCTAGTGCTGATGCGTCGAGAAAGACCTGCCACGCAGTGGCGGAAATGTCGTTGAGGGCGCATTTCAACCCGCTGCCGCATCAGATGAAGGTTTATGATTTTAGTTGCCACAGCCAAGGTGTCAAACTATACCACAAAAAAGTCCAATCGGTTCGTGCAAGCTTTTATGATTCACAAACAGACCTGTTGGGTAGTAACAAATATAAGTACCTAAGATCTGATTTAGCTCATCTTTTTTTTGTTGCTTAGCTCTCGATACTTAGCTCTTTTTTTTTTTTTTTTTTATTGCCTTTGTAGGCAGACGGGCATACGGCCCACCTGATGGTGAGTGGTTACCGTCGCCCATGGACTTCAGCAATGCCAGGGGCAGAGCCAAGCCGCTGCCTACCGCTTAATACTCTCCATAAGCCTCGTTTGAAGAAGGACATGTCATAGCTCATAAAGTCACATTAATAGGTATTGTGAATCTAACCTATAATGGTTTAACGTAAGTATTCTGAAAATCGGTATATGTTGACAGGTTCAAAAAAATTATTTTAGTAATCAATATAAGCATTTATTTATTTATGAACCAATTGCAGCTGATACAAAAATAAGACGCTGAAATGTGGTTTAAATTTTATTTCGGACAATTTAAATTCCATTTCTACTTCAACATGAGTTTTGGTATTATCTTTTTCTTATCTATCGTAGAGCGATCAATTGTTTCGACGTTTAAGATAATTTTAGAAGAGCTTGGCTCGTGTCACGGGTTATGTTTCCACGCAGACATTGGAAATGCTAGTAATATCATTTGAACAGCTGTTTACCTCTTAGAAATATTTTTAAAATATAGTTTGAAGAAAGACAATCTTGGGGCAACACTGAGGCTCACTTGCAGAGTTCGATGACAAGTGGCAAAATAAAAAAAATAAAAAATTGTGGATTATGCAAGATGAAATTTGCTCCGGTGATGAGTGATATGATCATGTAGAGATGATGGGTTCATCTTAAAAATATCCTCAGAGCACTCTCGACGGAGAATGTGGTACAAACACAGATAGCCCAAGTTGCTCTGTTTGATCCAGAGGTTTGAAATCGTCCGCCAGAACAAACTTATTAAGATTTTCGTGATTCTTCTTCTGTCTCGAGTTGTCTTCACAAAGTAGTCGAGGTTTTTATGTATTCGGTGAGGTGACTAGGTTCACAAGAGGTCTGGCTTAGACATCACGAATTCCAGAAATATTTGAATTAAAACATTAATTTCAATAAAAAGATAATGCTTGTAGCTTTTGTAGCAGCCCTAGAATGTATTGCAATGTATTTTAGAGTTTTATTTTTATAGACGATAGGTAATGGCCAAAACATGTATGTGCATATCGCAGAACAAGCCTTGGTAAGCCTAACAAAAGACCCGCCTGTGTTGGTTTCATTATTCAAGCTGAGCATATTAGATTGAGTATTTTAGATTCAGCTTTTATTGAAACATTAGCCAATTTTGGCAAAGCTTGTTATGAAGCAATAATGTGGTTTACAAAATGTACTCTCGAAGTCTCGCTCAGTGTGCACGAATATGATTTATGTGTAATGTTTCAATAATTGGAGGTGATTAGTGATGTGATAGTGATGAGTTCCCCTGTCCTTTTTATTCTGGTAAATGGTAGACAAGTTCACGATCTTTCTGTTATTAAGCTGTTATTGGAAACCTTAAAGATCACAACATCAGTGTCGCTTTGTAGAAAAGCACAGATATGATCTTGATTGTCATAATGGCTCTTTTCCACTTTGAATGGGAACCTAATTAGTAATCTATATAGTTTACTGGTGGTAGAACCTCTTGTAAGTCCGCACGGGTAGGTACTCACTACGCAATTTACCTAAGTAATAAAAAACAAAAAAAGCTGTAGAGACTGGAGTGGGGCGCAGTCTCGTTGGCTATGTAAGCGAAAATATAAAAATAATCTTATTCTTCATCATTCCTATTTATTTAGGAAACCGCTACGCTTCTCAAACTTATACCACAAAAGCGTTTTGTTTGTAAAAGTCAGTTAATTCGCCGAAGAATCTGTATTCCTTTTTTTAATTGCCCCTTCTGACCGTCGTGTCTGAGCGTCAAGATATGAATCGTCAAAATGATAATATGTAATAATTGATGGGGGCGTTGTGAGTTTTCAAATAATGTTTTTTTTTTCCTACCCAGGCTGATAGCCTTGAGAGGCTATTTCAGTTTCGCCCTAACATGTAGGTGAGCTCACGGGGCTCAAACCGGAGTGTTGCTAACACTGGCCCTATCAAGAGCAGTGCTTCGCAGAATCTACCATCGGATCGGAAACGCGACCCACTGAGAAGATCCGGCGAGAAACTCAGTGGGCTGTGTCTGTGGGTTAATTCGCTCGTCGAGCCCTTCGTAGCAAGCGACGGGTTCGACGAGGGCGGTGACCGATGCGAATCTGGTAGTAGATTTATTTGTAAAGCACTTTATTTTGAACTGTTAGGTTTTTTTTCAGAGGCACTCTGGCCACTATTAGCTAGTCCCACCCTACCCTACATGTCGAAGCGAAAAGGGTAAGGCCCTTAAAAATATGCTAGTGTTTTGGCAAGACTAACCAACCTGTCTATTTTTATTGCACCCAAGATAACAATTGCCGTAGTCGACAAAATAGATTAAGAGTACAGTATAATTTTACATTAACAGTTTCATAACAGTCGATAGAGATAAACATGTAATGAATACTCGATTCATTTATAATATCCAATAACGTTGAAAGCTTTTAATTTGAATGGCACAAGTGGATGCTGTATTAAACCGTAGGCACTGATTAATTGGAACCGATCCTTTGATTTCGAAATTAATATTTCGAATTTGTAACTTCAGTAAGCTTTCATGTAAAGCACGAAATTAAAGGTGTGATAAAAAATGCGCTTCGAACTTTTCTGTCATTATTGAAGATACAAAAGGATAGATCTGGATACAAACTACATATACTAAGAAGCTTTTGAAGTCTTATTAACATTTTATATTTAGATTTAAAAGGTCAAGGGATGAATAGAGAAAAGTATAATAGAAAAATAAGGAGGATAATTTGCTTAAGGGATTGTGAAGAGAGTTGACAATAACGAATTTCGGAGAAAGATAATTGGAAGACAACTCTTTAAAAAAAGATAAACATAAAAAACAGTTCTCCAATAAATTCAATTTTGTAATGCTTAAACCTAATTTTAGGAACATGGTGCCCAAAACACGTCATTTTGGATCCTTCCGATCCACTAACGGTGGTTTTAGGTATCCCAAGCACCGCTCATCGTTCTCGTCGAACCCGTCGCTTGAGACGAAGGGCTCGGCGAGTAAATTAGTCCACAGACACAGCCCACTGAGTTTCTCGCCAGATCTTCTCAGTGGGTCGCGTTTCCGATCCACTGATAGATTCTGCGAAGCACTGCTCTTGCTAGGTTAATGTTAGCAACGTCGTCAGGTTTGAGCCCCGTGAGCTCAACTACTTGTTAAAGTTACGCAGAAATTGTCTCTTAAGAGCATCAGCTTAAGTGGATAAAAAAAATCAACATGAGACCAATGGTAATGTTAGAACGTATTGAGATATTTTTATTTATGAACGTATTCCAATATCAGGTCTGAACTATTGCAATTTCGCTCTCCCTACACGTTGTTTCAAAGACACATTTGCAATAACTTCACAAATATATTTTATTCTTAAAGGCGTTTGCTCTGAAACAAGCGACAGTATAGCCAAATATAAGGCACATTTTTCTTGATAACTATCGACCGTTTGCATGGGAACAGCATGCGTTAACTCCAACCATGAGTTCTAAGTCGATTGTCGTTTGATGTGCACACATTAATGATATGTGTGTCACTCTACAATAACCGATAAGATTATGTTAACTAACGATATACAGTAGGAATAGCTAGTAAACGATAAAGTGGCTTGTTTGGAACACATTTGATAAGGACCTATTTAGCAATATTTGTTCTTTTTTTTTTATTGCTTAGATGGTCGGACGAGCTCACAGCCTACCTGGTGTTGTGGTTGCTGGAGCCCATAGACATCCACAACGTAAATGCGCCACCCACCTTGAGATACAAGTTCTAAGGTCTCAAGTATAGTAACGACGGCTGCCCCACCCTTCAAACCGAAACGCATTACTGCTTCACGGCAGAAATAGGCAGGGTGGTGGTACCCACCCGCGCGGACTCACAAGAGGTCCTACCACCAGTAAAGTTACCAGTAAGTACCAGTGTTCGTTTATGTATCGAAATTTTATTTGTTGACTGTGATCGGCTTATCTGTTCTGTCCAAAAAACGAACTATTTTCTCAGATGAATGATTCGGACACATTAAGATCTTTCCTTCTGGTGCATCCGGCTTGAGTCCAATTTCGAATTGCAGACAGCGCCGGCTTCATTAGAACCGGCATAGTCTCCACTCAAACGCACAACGTTTCCTTATTGAATTAAACAGTGAACACTCTTAGACACAGTACAAAATATAATTCTAGACTCAGTGAAGTTTGAAATAAATAATAGTTTAAAAACAAACTAACAAAATACGCTTTTACAGAAAATCCAACTAAAAAAAAATTTGATGAAAATTAAAATGATTTTATTATAAAAAAAGCGTGGGGTGCATGGTATCAGTAGTTATAAATATTTTATGAACAGATATGAGTAGAAGGGTTATTTTGATAATATCCTGAAAAGCACCCCGCGCTTTTTTACAATAAAATATTTTTTTCTTACACTATTATTAATTTGAATTTATTAAAATTTATTTTCTATTTTTTAGTTGGATTTTCTATTAAAGCGTAATCTGTTACTTTTTTTGAAACTGTTATTTATTTTTGATTTTTTAGTTGAATTTTAATTTTTTCAATTTTTTTTAAATATTGAAATGTCATCGGTGCTTAATAAGCATACCAAATTTCGAGTTAATCCGACGTTTTGAAGGGGGTCAAACAGAATCATGTTCAAAGATTCCGTTACATACATAACATACATAAGTCTGAAGCTAATAAAAGCGTATTAAAAACATTGAAACATGAAGATTCGTAAAAATAGGAGGCGCCTCATGGGTTTCGCACACAGGCGCTACCGGGGATCGGCGCGGCTCTGCCCGTGCTCACGTACTCGTCCTGGTGATACTGGAAAAGCCTGCGAGCCCCCAGTAATACCACCAGTTACCAAAAAAAAAAGTGTGGTGTCATGGGATACCGGATAGGAACGAAGTTCCTTATTATAAAAATATTAATTTTAAGTTCTATTCGAGGTATAAACAAAATAAAACTGGACGTTTCGCAACATCCCAAGGTCATTCGGTAACATGCGAACTTATTGTGGTACACTTCATTCACGGTTGTTTGCATAAGAGTTAGTGTATTACACAAACGAACGCTCTGAGATCGTGGTCAATGACTGATAAAAAAATATGTTATTTTTTGTACGTTATTACAAAGTTAAGTCGTACACTGTGTGCATTACTAATTTGTACGTTATTACAAAATTAAGTCGTACACTGTGTGCATTACTAATAAAAATCTTACGTTACGGACGTTTTTTCCCGGTTAGGGTACCCCTCCGCATCGTCCCATAAGGAAGTTCGTTCCAAAACATGGGGCAGCTCCCTAACCTAGGGTTGTTACATTACATGTTCAAAAAATTTAAACTTTTTTAACACTAATCATACTAACTCTTACTGGTACCTATTTCTACCATAGCGGGTAGATAACGGGTATACAACAAGTATTACTCAAAATAAACAAAACAAAACGAAAAAAAATAAAAAATAAATGTAGATTAATTGGTAAGAAAAAATCATGAAGTCAAATATGCCAAAGCAATAAGATGATACGTGCAAAAGTTCAATATAGGTCGTTTGACCCGTTATAGTATGTTTAGTGTTAAATCATAGTTATCCTTATTTGGTTTAGTAAATCTATACTAATATATAAATCTACAGTGGTTTTTACGGATGTTCCGTTATAACTACTGAACCGTGCATCCGATTGACTTGAAACTTGGTATCCATGTAGCAAATAGATGTACTTAATGGATAGGTTAATATTTATATGGCTGTTTGACTCCCTAGTAATAATAACAATAACAGTGGTTTTTACGGATGTTCCGTTATAACTACTGAACCATGCATCCGATTGACTTGAAACTTGGTATCCATGTAGCAAATAGATGTAGGTACTTAATGGATAGGTTAATATTTATATGGCTGTTTGACTCCCTAGTAATAATGACAATAAATAATAATGTTAATTTTAAATGCCCAGCGAAGCGGGCGAGTACGGTTAGTTAAGAATATTTCCAGCTTAGATTAGATTTTTTTTCTCTTTTGCTTTCAAGAAGGGTTTTTCAATTCCTATATAATGCTAAAAGCACGGTCAAGAATACAAAACTCGTACTATGACATTCGTATTGATATGAACACCCTATTAGGTAAGTTAATTCATTCATTCACTTAAATATTAAACAAGGATATTTATGACAATACTGTTTTGATCCTTTTCAACCCATTTGTTAAGGAAACTCGCGCATGCGTCGTCTCCTAATCATAACATAAACTTGACGCAAAATATAAAGTTACAATATATAAAAAATATCTAAATCGCCCAATGATATCTGAACAATTTAACCCACAATCTGTTTCGATACAGGTGTTACGTTTCTCATGACACAGAAATCGTGGTAGCAAACACGGTTAACTAGAATAATCCGTTTTTTATTTTTATTGCTTAGGTGGGTGGACGAGCTCACAGCCCACCTGGTGTTAAGTGGTTACTGGAGCCCATAGACATCTACGACGTAAATGCGTCACACGCCTTGAGAAGTTCTACGGTCTCGAGTATAGTTACAACGGCTGCCCCACCCTTCAAACCGAAACGCTTCACGGCAGAAATAGTTTCTAATCTAAATCTAAAAATTTATTTTTAAATATTAAGAATAAGAATGAAGTTCAAGCGCGGCACATACGCAGATCACACTAGGCTAAATTTAACTGGGTCATTAGTCTCTGGGGTTGCCGATGGCCGCCAGGATGGAAACTGTTTTCCATGCGTGTCGCTTAAACAGGCGCCCCCACAGCGGCTGACTCTCCCACCAATTACGCGTATCACATTAATTAAAATTAACACTTACCTATAATTAATATCGGAAGCTTCGAATACATAAACCGATCCGTACATTCCGGCCAAGAAACAGGGATATAAGAATAACATGTAATTGATAACGTTATATCTCCCAAAAGGACCTAGTTGCTTTAAAACGGTGTCCAGTCCGCCGGCGTTAGTGTCCGTCATTTTGATCCTTGAACAAACACTTTCACTCAATAAATTTCACAGAAATACACTGAGTTTAATCTCGCGAAATCTATGTGGTGCGCTGAGAGAGAATTTTTGACAGACCTCGCGCATGCGCCGTCCCAGTCTATACTAAAAGTCTAAAACATTTTTAGGGTTATGATTATATTAGTAGCGTACTTTTTACGCGCGAAAAAGCGAAGCGCCGCGACGTTCGCGCGTTTGTAGGAATTGATAATATGATTTTGTAAGCGGAACGCGAACAAAGCTGCAGCCAGCTACACACTAGAATGAGACCTGTTTGTCAACTTGTGCGAAAAGGACAGCAACAATATATAATTAAAATCAGTGCGTTAAAAAGGGACGAATGTATTTGCCAGCTGCTCGACAAATGTTTGATAAGCGGATAAATTAATAATTTATTACGAAGTCCATATTTTGTTTGTAATCACGAGTGTGTGTTGAATATAGATTAT
Organism: Bombyx mandarina; assembly: GCF_003987935.1. Next base: position 3,397,899 of record NW_021011495.1, read on the forward strand.
AACTAGTTGGCATCAATCGTAATTCTTCTAAATATAGAATGTCAAGGTTTTGATAACGCAGAAGTATAATTTTGAAAAATTTGTGCGTTCTTTTAAGTTTTTTTAAACTATGAATAGTATTTTTTGTAAGATAAGTAGATTTCACGCTAAATTTAGCGGTATACATAAAAAATATCTAATTTTTTTTTTATTTTTTTTTTTTATTGCCTTTGTAGGCAGACGGGCATACGGCCCACCTGATGGTGAGTGGTTACCGTCGCCCATGGACTTCAGCAATGCCAGGGGCAGAGCCAAGCCGCTGCCTACCGCTTAATACTCTCCATAAGCCTCGTTTGAAGAAGGACATGTCATAGCGCTCGGGAAACACCGTGGAGGGGAGCTCATTCCATAGCCGGATGGTACGTGGCAAAAAAGATCTCTGGAAACGCACTGTGGATGACCGCAGTGGCTCCAGGTAGTATGGATGAACTCTACTCCGGTGGCGGGCGGTGCGATGGTAAAAACGAGATGCTGGTATCATCTCGAACAATTCCTCAGAGCACTCCCCATGGAACATACGGTACAAAATACAGAGGGAACCGAAGTCCCTCCGCAGACCCAGAGGCTCCAGATTATGTATAAAGTGATATAATATTAGATTTGCATTTTATACAATCAATGTGTGCTGTATCTTATACCTTTAAACGAGCAATTGAGCAAGCAAGAGAGAGTTAGTAATGTGGCGGTAGCCATCATATAATATAATATAATACATTAAATCCGAACAACAACATTCGGACCGTCGGTCTGCCGAGTAATATCAGCCGCTTGTTGGAAGATATTCCCTTCGTTGTTAAAACCTTCCAATGTAGAAAGATAAGCGAGGCCGAAGATGGGAGAAGAAAAGAAGATCGTGGAGTGAGGAGATAGAGCAGCTGAGTGGGGCTACCACCGAGCTTAATTATTATATTTGTCTATATATCGATATTTCTGCCGCGATACACGTGTATACACCCGCTAGCAAATCCAACCCTGCCCCATCGAGTAGGGAAATTTATGCTCAGAGGCAGAGGGGTTCGCCCTGAGTCCAGTTCGGTGGACGACGACCCGTGGTCTACATACATACATGCATATATGCGTTGGATACATATATTCATATCATCATATTCATATTCATATCATCGCCTATAATCAAATTATTTGTTACTAAACGATTTTATTAGGTTGACCTGTGTGCGTTTGTAACTTTAAAAAATATAGTTATTATTCTCTAATGTCTGATTTATCAAACAAAAAAAAACATTTTAAAAATTAAAAACAGTTAATTTAATTATTTTGGTCTAATATCACGGTCCCCGGGATAAAACAATAATTAATACTACTTTTTTACTACTAATTATTACTAGTTAATTGTTTTTTCTTTTCTTTTTTTATTGCTTAAATGCTTTACAAACCATCTTTATTGTTTTAAACAAAATTGTTTTAAAAAAGCGCCAACAGCTATTAAAATCTAATTCCTATCAAACAAAATCTAATACAACGTCAAATTTAACAATAAGCTTCTATTTTAGGACGACTGAATCATCAGAGCACGATATTCTAAATTGATTTGGATTAATTTGTTTAATTCATTAACCAATACACAAGCATTGTTTATGATGTATCATGAATTCAATTCTAAATATATATTATGTCATTTATGTATCTATGCATTTGACATGGCGTATTTATGCTTCGCGTGTTTGATCGGTAGTGAGCTTTTGTATTTTAGTTTAGTATTATATAGTATTTTAATAAACCCGTCACTATAGTACGAGTAGTAATATCTAGAATAGTGGCCAAAAATATCTCAGTCTTATTTGTCAAATCGCAAAACTATAATTGAAAACTATTGCGCTGCTATAAATAATATTATCAAGTATCCTATGATACAACAGACTTCTTACCTATTAGGCCACAGAAACCATAAAAATTCTAACAAGAAGACAATTTGGATATTGGTCTCTCTGATCTAGCTACTATATTTTTCTTTCAAACAATTTAAGCAATGTTTTCAAACTGTCCGTTAAATAGATTTTAGTGTGTCTTAACTCTGCTCAACATTATCACTAACGCCAGTAACAGCGACTGATAATCTTGGGGAGAGAGTTAACCGTCTCCTGCATTGTATAGCGGGCTCCTACACTGTTTTAGTTTATTCAGGCGTGCGCATGGCCCACAATCTTACGCTATTGTTCTATTTTACGTTGGCGATTGCAGTATGCTGGTACTTTATTCACTGCTGTCCAATCTCCGGTGAATAATTTGATAGCCTTTTATCACACACATGTGAAGAGTTTGGGTGGTACAATTATTAGGTGCCGATAATAAAGAAATAGTACAGGGTGTTCCAATGTAGAAATAGAATGGATGGATGAATGATAGATATGGAGCATATTGAGTGATAGAGATAGGAGAATGTCGTGTTAGAAGACAAGAGAGACGGTGAATGAATGCTAGACACATAGTTTTAATTTAAGCCAGAGGAGGAATTAGGGTAGTGTAGGTAACTCTGAAGTCGAAAGACTTGTATATTTTATTTACTTGTAATGTAAATGAGTAACAAAACCGAATAGAGGATCCCACATTTATTTATAAGTATATTTAAAGAGAAGAATATGTCTTTAAAATGAAAACAAAATCAGCCCAACAACCACCACTGGTACGCTTGCAGGACCATAATCGTCTCATGACATATTCTATCACCCATTCGCACATTTGCAGCTGATTGTACCCGGTAACTTCACGAATTCCATGAGGTCCTGAATCGATTGTGGACCGTTAGTATAGACTTTATATTATTCGAAGCCCCAAACAAAAAGTCTAAAGATGTTAAATCCAGAAGATTGCCATAAAATAACAATACAGGAAATGTCATATAAATCGCTTTAATCTGTGGGTGGTTTGACATAGGGAATTGTAAATTCCAGATTCAAATCACAAAACCTTAGCCGAAGCAATTCTGGAAAAGGCCACTTTTTGTTTCCATATTCCTTTATACATTGCGATATTCTCCTGAAATCCTATTTCGTTATAAGCTCACTTTGATTTCTAGAACAATTTCCTACGACTATTCGTTCACAAAGAGAGCGTTCGCGTCTGATTCGGACCAGTTATCCGTTGGTCCCATAAAACCGATATTTGCCGCTCAATAAAATACGTATCGTCTTATTACAATTTATTATTGGTAATGATCAGTTGTGTTTCCAGAAAGTCTTCGTTTCGTTCCGTTTGTTAAGGAAAACCGGGATGAGACCGCGGCTTTGTCTGTGTAGTTTCTCTATTTTGTTCTATCTCAGTCTAAATATATAGTTGAAGGCATTTTGTAGTTATATTCACCAGAACAAGGTATCAGTGTTCTCTGAGTATTATAGCGGTGCGCTGGAAAATGTAACTCCCCACTGGTACTATATTTTTTTCGTAAAGCCCTCATTCGTTGCGGTTGGTAGGTGAAATTTTGACTTGGCGTCTCAAGGTGGGTGGCGGCATTTGCGTTGTAGATGTCTATAGGCTCCGGTAACCACTTAGCACTAGGTGGGCTGTTAGTTCGTCCACCCGTCTATGCAATAAAAAAATAAAAAGACTGGATGGTAGCACCGCCACCGGTTTCTAAGGTCTCAGTACAGTTACAACGGCTGCCCCACCCTTCAAACCGAAATGCATTACTGCTTCACAGCAGATATAGGCAGGGTGGTGGTACCTACCCGTACGGACTCACAAGAGGTCCTACCACCAGTCATCCAGTACAATAAAATAAAATGTATTGCCACAAACATTTCGACCTTTCTTTTATATACAGACCTAGTAGAAGATCTTCAGTTCCGCCTCATTATATTTTTATTAGTTTGCTTCTTTTATTTGAGTTTTGAATTTTTCATGGATCGTATTTCTATCGTATTCCAGAGGGGTTCATTGAAATTAACAATTGTTGCTGTGTTATCTCGTATAAATGTGAAGGTAATTGTTTGAGAGAACGTTTAGAGATGCTTCATTAAGCAATGTAGGGAAGAATAAATTTTTAAGTAAGGATGGAAGGTGTGCCGCTTTTTTTTTTCCTGCCTAAGCTGATGGTCTTGAGATACCATTTCAGCGTAACCTTAACAAGTAGATGAGATCACGGGGCTCAAACCTGACGACGTTGCTAGCATTAACCCCAGCAAGAGCAGTGTTTCACAGAATTTACCACCGGACCAGAAACGCGATCCACTGAGAAGATCCGGCGAGAAACTCAGTGGGCTGTGTCTGTGGGTTAATTTACTCCCTGAGCCCTTCATTGCAAGCGACGGCGTCCCACTAGTGTGCGCGGATGCGTACTACTGGCCTGTCTATACAGTGAAGCTATCTTGCGTTCCCATTAAGTGAAATTTGCAGACAACATATTGACAACTGTCATTAGTGACGTATGTCATATTTTGAGTGCTATAGCGTGTTCTTCTTCAAGCGAAGCTCGAGGCGTCACCTATATGGTAGCGACGCTGATATGATCTGGTTTACTATACAATAAACACCTCCGAACACGAACCAAATGTTACATTAATTATTACATCGTAATTCGGTATTGAGATATTAATTACGTCCTTACGGTTACAATACGTTTGAGCCGACACACGGTTCAGTTAACCGCGACAAACGGTTATTGTTATTGATATATGCGATATATAATATACCGCGTGTGGAGGACCTATTCCCGATAATTGAGAGTTGAACTCGCACAACCTAAGCCTGCACCGATCGGCACAATCTTACCAACTTCTGCCGCAAAGTAGTAATATGCTGCGGATTGAACGATGATAAGAACATTACTGACACTGACGCTAATTTTAAATGAACAAATACGCAAAGCACTGGTGGTAGGACCTCTTGTGAGTCCGCACGGGTAGGTACCACCACCCAGCCTCTTTCTGCCGTGAAGCTGTAATGCGTTTCGGCTTAAAGGGTGGGGCAGCCATTGTAACTATACTTGAGACCTTAGAACTTATATCTCAAGGTGGGTGGCGCATTTAGGTCGTAGATGTCTATGGGCTCCAGTAACCACTTAACACCAGGTGGGCTGTGAGCTCGTGCACCCATCTAAGCAATAGAAAAAAGAGACGCTGATACAAAAACGTATTCATATAAAAAAAAAACAATTAAAAAAAATAGCATTAATAATAAATCAGTCAATGACCCTCTACGATTAACTTCAGACTGTTATTTACGATTTGATAACATTTTATTGCGGAAATACATTCCATCGTAAGAGCAAAAACTCGAAGACGTAATTTAGCTGAAATGATTCGCCTAAAGTGTTCTACGCAATATGTAAGGGAAAAGGTATCCTTACGATGTGATAAAGCCAATTGCCCGTTAAATTAAACAAGTTTCCGCCTAATACAGGGGTTCCCAAACTTATTTTGTCTACTGCCCACTTTGAGAATAAATAATTTTTTAGCGCCCCCATTAATATAACGTTGGTCCGACCAGATCTCCGAGCAAACCAGCGGACCACTTAGCGCTGCACTACACCAGGCAACTGACCGGAGCCGATGGAGGCTGACAGTCGACAAGCTAAAACGGAGTCACGATCCTCAGCAATGAGGGAGCGATGGAGAAGAAGAAGAAGATAAACCATTATAGCGAGAGCTCAGTCGGTGTCTAAGAGTCCTCCTAGATGAAATTACAAATCGCCTCCCAAGCCTCTACACAACGCCCCATTTTTTTTTTCGGTCTCTTATCGCCTCCCTTTAGGCCTGGAACGTCCAAAAGGGGGCGTTATCACCCACTTTGGGAAAGGCTGGTCTAATATAATACTGTATGAGGACTGTTGAGGATTCTTATTCAGCTAAATGGTCTGTGCAAGGCGCAATGGAGTCTGAAGTAAGCTGAAACCATTCTTCACTTAGTAATTAAAGCATACGTACCTACTTGTTGTTTAAGTAAATTTATATTTGTGAACCGGGTTAATATTACGAAAGCAAAATATACAGTTCGCCGTTCTCAGGTCGTAGACATAATTAAGATTATGGTTTAAGCTCACGTTTTCTGTTGCTATAACATAAAATCCGATGTTTTGAACACTTTTGTGGTCACGTGCGACTAAGGTATAATTTTTCGACATTTTTATATAGTATATGTGGTAAGTACCGTTTATTGCAACGAAGTTCCTTATCGCGCGTTGTGAAAGGGGGCTAGACGGAAAAAATTCTTACGAAAAGTTGTCACGACACTTTTTAGATCCGTCATTCTGACCAATCAACGTGTAGGCGCTTATCGAGTGACAATGCTCGTATCCGATTGGTCCGCGTAATGAGTACAGTTTCTCGAGATAGCGTTTCAACAATAGTAATTTAGTTCATAGTATTGTTTTTTTCTTCTTCATAATGCCGTAATTTATTATTATAACTTAAAAAAAAAAATACAATTCCTTCACTAATTAATCGAAAGGAACTTCGTTCCATCCGGGTGTCCCTTGACACCTCTGAAGTTTNTCCGATTGGTCCGCGTAATGAGTACAGTTTCTCGAGATAGCGTTTCAACAATAGTAATTTAGTTCATAGTATTGTTTTTTTCTTCTTCATAATGCCGTAATTTATTATTATAACTTAAAAAAAAAAATACAATTCCTTCACTAATTAATCGAAAGGAACTTCGTTCCATCCGGGTGTCCCTTGACACCTCTGAAGTTTTTTTTGTAGCGAAGCAGTCTTGCGTTCTAGCTTGAAGGGGAAGCTGTGTACACGTTACGATGTAATATCTTACTTAGGACTAAATGGGCTGAAAGTTTGTCCACACATTTAGACGAATCAAAACGCGCAGTGTACCAGGAAGGTAGCTGACAGCTGAACAATACAATCTCTCAAGGTCATCGACCCCGTGATTCAATTTGTTAGTTGTATTACATTGTGTAAATATATTATAAATCTGATGTAAATATCTATATATTAATACGTGAAGCAAAAACTTTGTATCCCTTTTTACGAAAATTGCGCGGACGGAGGAGTATGAAATTTTCCACACTTATAGAGAAGAAGTGCACAACGCTAATATATTTTTTTAATAGTGCATAAAAGATACATTAAATCATCAGTAAAGAAAACATTACACACACTACATACCATAGATTATACACTTAATATATTTGACTACATACCATGTATTTGACGCACAACGCATGCATACTATTTAGTGTCAAACTTCTGTTCTTGACGTCTGTTGTCAAATTGAGAATAGATTAAATATTGTTTTCCTTTGTTAATATTTTTTATAGTGTAGAGTTAGGCAATCGCCCGATGCCCGTATTTGCTGAATCCACATCGGATGACCCCGTGCGTCATAACAGAAACTGCACCATTGCAGATTTAGCAATAAGTTTACTTTAATAAATATATTGTAATTATAAATTAGTCTTGTAGTACATTCAAACGAATAAACATCGTTTTAATTAAATAAATTCTTTTTTTTATAATTAACTCGTTCGCCGTAACTTAACTGGCGCAGTCGGTAGGATCGCGACACTCGCCTAGAATATAACTCTTCAGGCTTGAGTGAACGGTATCAACCGTTATTTTCGCGAGCTCATACAACGGATCTACGAACGGCGACTATCATCAAGCGGGAGTTCCGGAGAATTGGGATCCTGCTGTACTACAAGGCCCGGTTGGAGATGCAAAGGACATTGGGGTGAGTGCAAGTTGTATTCCCAGTTTCCTGTGCTATATTTCCTGCCGTTATATCCTGAATGTTATGTGTGTTTGTGTATAGACTAAAATCGCTATAAACAAAGCACTACATACACTAGAGTAGGTGAATCTGATAGGTATTTTTTTTGTTATATGCATATGTCAATGCCCAGTTGTAATTCGCTTGGATAGCAATTTCATAATATATAGGTAGTTTTATTGTTTCTAAAATCGCGGATCATATAACGTTGCTGATAATTCATTTTCACGCTTTTGTCGTACAGAATAAGCAGTGTACTAGCTAATAATCTTACGTAATTTAATTGTGAGTTTTATAGTTTTGTGTTGTATAGCTTATAAAGATGGCAATGGCAAACATCGAACTAGCAACTTTTAAGTTCATTTCTGAACTGTTACCTAAGTACGATGGTAACCCTAAAACATTGAACTATTTTATTAAAGAAGTAGAAAATGTTATATCATTATTGGATCAACCAGTTAGGGTACACCCCGCTCTTATTAGCTTAATTAAGAGTAAACTGAGCGATACTGCAATTTGTGCAATAGCTTCCGAGGGAAACGTGGATAGTTGGCAAGCTATTAAAACAGCACTAACGCGTAGAGTTAGGCGAACCACGCAACGAAATACAATTGATGCAAGAATTAATAAGGTTGCGTCGTAATAAGAACGAAGACGCAGAGTCATTTGGTAAACGTTTGCGAGAAATATTAGACACATTAAACGTGGTAGGTAGACACACAGATAAGTCATACTACGAAAATATGGTAATAGACCAATATGTAAGTCACTTAGACTTTCACGTATCTATTGGGGTGAGGATTTCAAAACCCTCGACTCTAGAAGCAGCTATAGTAACGGCTAGACAAGAGGAAGCCCGATTAGCTTTTAATAGATTTAATAATAGTTA
>NW_021011495.1:3408651-3448743 GCF_003987935.1 Bombyx mandarina
AATCGGGATGGAAAAATAGGGGTTGATCGTATAAGAGTGAAAATTGAGAGTAATATATTTTTTTTATTTTAAGTCATGACAAAATAAAAAATAAAATCTTGCCAAAAAATTTAAAATTTATAATTAACAAATAAAAAATAGGGGTTGATCGTAGAGGGTGAAAATTTCAGAGTAATATGAAATTTTTTATTCTAAGTCATGACAAAATAAAAACAAAATTCTTGCAAAAAAATTTAGTTTTTAATTAACAAATAAAAAATAAGGGTTGATCGTAGAGGGGTGAAAATTTAGGGTTGTATATATTTTTGTATGTTGTATCATAAAAAAATAAAAACAAAAAATTTTGTCTAAAAAATAAAAAAATAAATTTAGGGGTGGACTACCCCTAACATTTAGGGGGATGAAAAATAGATGTTGGCCGATTCTCATAGATACCGGATAAGCACAAAAAATTTCATCAAAATCGGTCAAGCCGTTTCGGAGGAGTATGGAAACGAAAACTGTGACACGAGAATTTTATATATTAGATATAAATCTACAGTCGTTTTTACGCATGTTCCGTTATAACTACTAAACCATGCATCCCATTGATTTGAAACTTGGTATCCATGTAGAAAATACATGTAATTGATGGATAGGCTAATATTTATATGAGTGTTGGACTCCCTACACCAGTTGCGGGGGCGTTAATGATGAGAATCGTTGTGGGGGCGCTAATGATCAAAAACGCTAAATTTAAAATTGCAGTTTCTATCAACTTATTATTGAATAGATGTACCCGCCCGCTTTACTGGGTATTCAAAATTAACATTATTATTTATTGTCATTATTATAATTAATTTATAAAAAAAAATTACTTCCCCTTCCCGTCTTAAATCAAGCGAAGCGGGCGGGTACAACTAGTTTCATTATAAAGCGATATAATAGATACAATTGTGAATAAAATTACTATGCTTACTTTGTCCCGTTAAACTTTGAATTAGCTGTACTTGTCATATTTTATCGATAAAATTACAAATATTTCCTAGCACTATATCTATATATATAGTCTATTGTCTATATATATAGTCTATAGACTATAGTCGTCGACTACGATACTTTGATATTGATATCGATGTTTTGTTTTTTTCAATCTCCTTCATTTATTTGTCGTACGTTTGAACATCAGCGTGTTCTACGTACAATTTTGAAAATCGAACCCCGAATGGTGGCAAACTGACCGAGCACGTTAACGAACCTCTTTGTTACACCTGTTCTCCATGAAGGTATGAAACGTAGACATTCTTTTTGAAAAGAAAATTAATACATACATTTTTCTTTTTTATTATTATATCTGTTTTACACGTCACTGTAATTATTACAAAACGAAAATGTAGCAAAAACAGCGATTTATATTATTTTACGATTGTTAATACAATCGACAGTGTTATCGCTAAAAGCGATTTACAGATAGCAGATACGTACGCATGTAAATACAAAAGAACATTGTCACTAAGCTACTAAAATACAAGTTAAATAATTTTTGTTACCCTACACGACACGAGTTCTTATCAAGACCTCAAAGTATTCATAAAATTATTTTCTAAATTAAATTAGATTACTGTTTGAATTTGTATATTAGAGGAAGTGTGAAAGTAGCCCCGGTAATTAACAAATTAAAGAGCGGACGGTTAGCGTGGTTTTTTTTTTTTTTTATGATTGATGTATTACTGGTGGCCCGGAGGCCTTTCCAGTTTCACCAGGACAGGTGGGCGAGCAAAGGCTCAGCCAGGAGGGGTGGGATTTGCTAACAGCTACCCGAGCGCCTCCGAAGGAGACCTAACAGCTCAAGAGTAGCTGCTTCGCGAATGAATCTACTACCGGATCGGAATCGCGACCCGCTGAGAAGATCCGGCGAGAAACTCAGCGGGCTGATGCATGGGTTAGGTTGCACGTCGACCTCTTTGTCGAGTTCGACGAGTACGGTTACCGGGGTCCCTAAGCCTGCCCCTAGTATTAGAGCTGAAGGCATCTAATGCAAAGGTTATTGGATCTGATGGATCCGTAAGGACGTGTCTAGGGCGTCGACGGTGACTGGCTCCTGCATGATCAGGATTCGGGGAGTAGTCAGCGGCGGCAACGATAAGGCGATTATCATGACGCATAGCCTTATCGAAGTATCGTTCCGACGCTGACTTCATGTATTTCCGAATTGATTCGAGGCCCAGGTCGTCGTGTAGGTCAACGTTCCTCACGAACCACGGAGCCCCGACAGCTAACCTGCAAAAGCGGGATTGTAGGGATTGGAGGGTGTCTATGTGTGTGCGGGCCGCGTGAGCGAACACCACACTCGCGTAAGTCATGACGGGCCTTATGCAAGTTTTGTAAAGTGTCACCTTGTTCCGAAGGGACATTTTACTCCGCTTACAGATCATGGGGTAGAGTCTACCGAGAATAAACGCGGCACGGTCACGGACTGATTTTATATGCGGGCGGAATGTCATCGATGCATCCAGGGTAACGCCCAGGTACTTGACCTTCCTGGCCCAGGGTATGGGTTGTCTAAAGAGAGTAATCGGGGGTGTGAGATTCCTCCTCCTAATCCGGGAGGAAATCCGTGTGGAGCTTCCCCTCTGAAATAGCACCGCAGTACTTTTCGCTGGGTTGATGTCTATGCGCCATTTTCGGAACCACTGTCCTAGGGCTAGGGCTGCGCTCTGAAGCTTCTTCGCGATTAGGGACTTATTTCTACTAGAATAGTAAACAGTCGTGTCGTCGGCGAATAAAGCTAAATGGGTCGGCGGCGACCGGGGAATATCGTTGACGAATAAGCTAAATAGGAGGGGTGAGAGGACAGAGCCTTGCGGGACTCCAGCTGTGAGAGGTCGTGGGGAGGAGCGGGTTCCCTCGACTCGATATCGAAAAGAGCGGTTCGACAAGAAGTCCCGTATGATGAGCACGAGACTATCCGGCACGCCCATGTTGAATAGTTTGAAAATCAAACCATTGTGCCAGACTTTGTCGAACGCTTTTGCGACGTCGAAGAAGAGAGCTCCCGTGTATAACGGTTTTGGTCGATTAAGCCCCACAAGAATGTGCTCCGTGAGGCGGTGCACCTGTTGAACGCATGAGTGATTTGTACGGAATCCGAATTGTTCATCGATGAGAATGCCCTTGGATGAGACGAAGTCTCTGAGGCGTTTGTAGAGCAGACGCTCATACAGTTTGCCTAGAGACATGAGGAGGCTAATCGGGCGGTAGCTCGTCGGATGATTTTTTGGTTTACCGGGTTTATGTATGCCGATAACGTCCGCTTCTTTCCACACCGCGGGAAAGATACAGTTCGCCATAGCGGCATTGAAAATAGATGCCAACATCACGATGAGTTGGACGGGTAGAAGTTTAATAACGCGGTTGGATATACCGTCGGAACCGGGAGCCTTGCGAGGACGTAGGTCTTTGATCAAGTCTTTAACTTCCATCGGGGTGACGGGTGGTAACGCATCCGAGGGTGGCAAGGAGGCTCTGCGTTCTACCTCACTGTCTACTAATTCTACATGAACAGGGTCCACGGATTGAGTGCTGGGCGTGCACTGGGTTTGCAATGTATCGGCCAGCAGCTCTGCTTTTTCGTCATCATCGAACGCCGCGAGTCGGCCTGAGGGGCCTACGAGGGGGGGCATAGTTACTACCGTATCCGATTTGAGAGTACGAGCTAAGCGGTAGTAAGACCTTTGGGAGGGCGCGAGTCCTTCTAAGAAATCAGACCATCTGGCATCTCGGACTTCGGCGATGCGAGACTTTACGTCGCGTTGTAGGGCACGCATTCGAATACGATTTTCCGCGGTAGGATACCTGTCGTAGGCGCGTATCGAGGCGTTCTTAGCTCTAAGGAGTTCCCTAATATCGTCGGACAATTTGAAGCGGTGAAGGAAGTCCTCCGCTACAACTTGTTTCGATGACCTATCTAATGTCGAGGTGATGTGTGACGTTAAGATGTCTATGGCTTCAGCGGTATCCTGAGGAGACGGGATAGAGTCCGGGTTAAACGGGAGCGATGGTGGATCAGATTCAGCCAGGCTGATGCCCAGCGTGTGCCAATCCACCACAGTCCTCGTGACGGGAACGGAATCGGGAGCGCGACCGAGCTTCATAACGACGGGACGGTGGTCTGAATCTAACTCTGAAACTACTTCGATCGAGTGTAAGCGCAGAGTTACGTTTTTTAATAACGCTATGTCGAGTATATCCGGGCGATGCGCTATATTTAGCGGGTAGTGAGTCGGGGTTAGCGGAGCGACGATATCGAAGGCGAGATCATCAACTAACGCGTCAAGCCGCCTGCCATTCGGGGTTGTAGTGTGTGAGTTCCACCTGATGTGTTTACAATTTAGGTCGCCCGCCAGAATGACAGAGCTTCCCATGCCGAGCAGCGCCTCGATATCACTGCTTAGAACGATCTTATCCGGTGGAAAATAAACGGACGTGGGTTAGCGTGGTATGGACTTTTGATGCGTAGAGAGAAGATGCATGTGACTAAGAGATGTATGGAAATGGTAGTGCAAGGTAGAGGGGGAAGAGGTCGACCGAAGAAGACATGGATGGAGTGTGTGAATGACGATATGAGAGAAAGATGAGTGAGTGTAGAGATGACGGCTGACAGAAGAGAATGGAATAGAAAAATTCGCTGTACCGACCCCACCTCGTGGGATAGAGGTGGAGAAAAAGAAGAAGAGGAAATTAGAGTACCGTATCAGTTCTTTCATACATTAACGTATACAATCTAAACGTCGATTCGTACCCATTGTATTGAACCCGGCTGACCGACACTCTACTAGTTAATAATCTTAAAAAAATTGTGTGCATCCAATTCGATTTTTACCGTCTTTCAAAAAAAAAAAGAAAGCTCAGTACTTTTTAGATTATTGTGGTAGATTTGGTTTTGAATTTCACTGGACAAGTAAGACGTAGGTTAATAGTATATCCGTCCCATCGAGACGAACTGTCACGAATCAAATCGAACAATAAAATCAAAGCCTTTTTTTATGAAGGAAGGATTACTGGTGGCCCGAAGGCCTTTCGAGTTTCACCAGGACAGGTGAGCGAGCAAAGGCCCAGCCAGGAGGGGTGGGATTCGGGAACAACTACTCCAAAGGAGACCTACCAGCTCAAGGGTAGCTGCTTCGCGAATACATCTACTACCGAATCGGAAGCGCGAACCACTGAGAAGATTAGAAGTCTTCGTGGCCTAAAGGATAAAACACCCGGTGCTTTCGTATGTGGCGATGCACCGGTGTTCGAATCCCGCAGGCGGGTACGAATTTTCCTAATGAAATACGTATATAACAAATGTTCACGATTGCATTCCACGGTGAAGGAATAACATCGTGTAATAAAAGGGAAATCTGCAAAATTATAATTTGCGTAATTACTAGTGGTAGGACCTCTTACCACCGCCTTGCTCATTTCTACTGTGAAGCAGTAATGCGTTTCGGTTTGAAGGGTGGGGCAACCGTGGTACTGTAAAAACTGAGACCTCAGAACTCTTGTCTCAAGGTGGGTGGCGGCATTTACTTTGTAGATGTCTATGAGCCCCGGTAACAGTTTAACACCAGGTGGGCCGTAAGCTCGTAAAACCGTCAAAGCTATAAAAAATAAACTCAACGGGCTGATGTTTAGGTTAGGTTGCACGTCGAGCTCTTTGCGGAACTCGAGAAATCAAACGTAATTAAAGTTAATATGTCGTGCCCTACAAGATAAGACGCCTGGTATAATCGTATGCGATACGACTAGGCCGGTGTTCGGATCGGGCAAAAATTAAAATTTTTGTAATAACAATGCAATCGAGACAGTTGCTTTGCTCTGCAGTTGCTCTACAACAATAAATTTGAAAACAAATGGAATCAATGAAGCGATTCCTTCACAAAACAATTATAAAGTAACTACATTGGATAGTTAAAATTTAAATCCACGTTATTTATCAATCGCATAATGGTACTTATTGCTTTAATATGGTTCATTATTAACGCTCTCTCTGAAGGGAATTGTTTCATACAGTAGGTACATTAATGAAATATTCGTCAAAGATTGATAAGTTAGAAGTGACAAAAGTTAAACAATGTTTATTGGAAAAAATATTATTTTCTTCTTATTACATATTGTTTACTAAAGGTTTTTATGGGTCTTATTCAATTAGAAGGTTTAAAAAAGGATATGTTGTAATTATATATAGCAAGGAGGTTTTACGTACGGATTTAAATCTAAGCTAATTATTAACATTCTAAATGTAAAATAACGTCACCAATTGACAATTTGGTTACATTATTATTTTTATGTCCATGAAATCGATTGATAGATCCCCGATAGACCTGGTAAAGAATCGCCTGTAACGAACAAGAAATATTTGCGCACGAAATAATGCTCTTATTCGTTCTACATTGTTTCATCTTCTATTTTGTGCAAAAACGTACGCATAATCCGTTTCATGGTACTTTGTGAAATTCTCTTTGTGCTCAGATTCAATATATGAGGAAATATTTATAAAATTGCTTAATTTTGTTTTATGAAAATTATTTAAACGCCTTTTTTAAATATAGAGATGTTTCAAGGAGCGGATTCTTTCGAAACGTTGTAACTATACTGAGACCTTACAACTTATATCTCAAGGTGGGTGGCGCATTTACGTTGTGGATGTCTATGGGCTCCAGTAACCACTTAACACCAGGTGGGCTGTGAGCTCGTCCACCCATCTAAGCAATAAAAAAAAAAACTTAATTAGAAATGAAAAATGTTTTTTGTCTCACACCATTCGGATTTTTAATGAGCTTCTCTCCACGGTGTTTCTTGAGTGCTATAACATGTCTTTCTTCAGACTTGGCTTGCAGAGATTACTTCTCGGTAGCCAGCGCTTTGGCTGTGTACCTGGAATTGCTGACATCCATGAGCGACGTTATCTATGCATCATCAGCTGGGCAAGAAATTATCAGCATTCCACTACAACTTTTAAAATAGTATTAGGAAGTGTTGTCCAAAGGAAGAACTAAAATTGTTCGGAAATTGTAAATGTGCAAACTACTTGGGCATGTGTCAAATATTTCTGTTCTATGATAACTGACGACGCTATAGTTCCTCTATAAATATTTGAGATTTAATTATTTTTATTAATTAACATTATCTGTCAATAAACCGTCCCATAAACCAAAAAAGCTGTAAAAATTGCTCCTGAAAATAACTCAACTTGACTTAAGTAAACCGGGTTGTTACAACGTAAATCAACGGTACCAGGAATAGAAAAAAGAAAACTCAGAAAAGACTCAAAAAATTTGTTGAATTTGCTTAAAATGTGTACTTGGGCCGAGGATGATAGTATTTTTTGGAGGTTCGAAATTAGGTCTCTTTCACAAAACCAACTTCAATTACTTCAATCTAATTACTTTACTGGGCACAAAAGCCTTCAGAAATTCCAAGTAAGGGATACGGATCTGTATACATTTTTTTAGGTGCTCTGTAAATATTTTATGTTTATAGAAAACCTTTTCTGTTTGCGATTTGTTAAATTGAGGTCTTGTTGGTTCCTTTAAACAAAGCTGTCATTTCGTTTGTAAATATAAAGATATTGCTAAAAAGATATTGTTAAATTCTGGGCTACTTATAAAAAAATATAAATTATAGTTTAAAAAAACTAACAAAATACGCTTTTATAGAAAATCCAACTAAAAAATAGATTTTTTTTTTTAATAAATATTAATTAAAAATAGTGTAAGAAAAAATATTTTATTGTAAAAAAGCGTGGTACTTTTCAGGATATTATCAAAATAACCCTTCTACTCATATCTGTTCATAAAATATTTATAAGCACTGATACCAGGCACCCCACGCTTTTTTACAATAAAATCATTTTTTCTTACACTATTTTTAATTCAAATTCATTAAAATTTATTTTCTATTTTTTTGTTGGATTTTCTATAAAAGCGTATTTTGTTAGTTTTTTTAAACTATTATCTACCTTTCATTTTTTAGTTGAATTTCAATTTTTTCAATTATTTTTTTAATTATTTTTTTAATATTGAAATGTCCTCGGTCCTTAATAATTATACCAAATTTCGAGTTAATCCTCAAAATCATGTTCAAAGATTCCGTTACAAACATAAATACATACGTCTGAAGCTAATACTAGCGTATTAAGAATAGTAAGGATATCATCATCATCATCATCATCCTATAGCAATCCACTGCTGGACATAGCACTCCTGTTGAGAAATATTTAATTCAATTCAATCTTTGGTAAATCGACTTTGTGGGAGTGACACCACAATTCTGCCAATGTCAACTTGACCTGGGACACCGTATATCGGAACCACTGAAGTATACTATATAGGTCTACGATCGGAACGCGCTACAACTTGACATCTGTCAAAAGCACCCTGTTCTTTGTCTATTCCTGTTGCGTCATTACATTCGTCTGTCGCGTACACAATTAATTTTGCAATAAAGGAGTTTTGTGCGGACCATTTAGTTTGATTCGCTATCACCTCTCCAATTGTTCGCCACTGAGCACGGTTCTCGGCTTTTCTCATCCAGCTCCTGCCTGTCACCCTGCACAGATCATCACTCAACCGATCCTGAGGGCGTCCTGCACTGCGTTTGCCAATTCACGGTCTCCACTCAAGAACGCGCTTAGCCCAACGGTTATCGGTTGTCTGGCTAATATGGCCAGCCCATTGCCAATTCAGCTTACTAATCGATGGTTTGTTTTGTCAGAAAATATGGAGCACCATTATTTTACTTATGCTGAAACAATCGGGAGTTTCAGTTTGAGGCGTGGAGGAATATAGATTAACAAACAGAATTCCACCACATATTTTAAGGTGGGTGGCGATATCGTCCCCGTAAGAACTTAAAGCAAAAAAATGAATGTTTGTAGACCTAGAACCAATCCCTTCCCCTGGGAATTAAATTGTTAAATTACCACAACAAAATGGTATCGTGCTTAGATTCATGCTTCATGGATGTATAACGTCGAAACCGTACTAAACTGATTGAATATAACACACAACAGGATTTAATGGGTAAGCCAGGATTATACCTTAGTTTCAAGTTAAACTTCCAGTAAGCCAACAAGTTGGTAGTAAGCCACGTACGCCGGCCGTTATTAAATTTTACAGCTTTCAGTGTATGGGCCAGAGAAATGAAACAAATATTGGATAAATGGATCACGCTTGAAGTATTTCTGATATTATACATTTATTGATACTAGTGGTCCCTCAGTAGTCGAAATTCGACTATAATTAATTGAAATTATAAGTTTGTACACTATTATGGTTCTATTATCAAAGACAATTTATATTTCTATAATCACAGATTTCGCCAGGACTACACTTTAGACAAATATTAATAAAGACAAACTATATTTAATCTATTCTCAATTTGACGCCAAACCATAAGCCATAAGAAAAGTTTGACAATAAAAAAAGAGTATATTATTATATGCGTGTGTGTGTCAAATATATGTTAGTGTGTGTAATGTTTTTTTTCCTATTGATTTAATATATTTTTATGCATAATTTAATAAAATATTAACATTCTGCACTCCTCTATATTAAACGGTTTTATTTAGCTCGACCCGTACGGAATTTATTTGTTTATTTATTTGGGTCAAAATTAGAAATTGAAATTTAAGCACCTTCCCGTTGTCAGATTGATCTGAAATTTGGTACACACATTTAATTTAGATGACAATACAATATAATAAAATCAATAACATTATAAATCTAAGATGGCCGCCGATACAAAATGGCGGATTACATATTTTTCCTTAACGTTTTTATTTTAGTCTAATATGCCTAAAAGCTATTCTGCCTAGTACTAAAATATTTCTGAACTAGAAGGTCAAAATACCTACTTGTTATGTGTGGGCTGCTTAGTTTACCTACCAAGCAAACCCTGGTGTTAGTGTTCTTTCATGAACTGCTTTTCGGCCGCTGACATGGTTCATGTTATGACAACCACTACCATCAGAGATATTAATGACCGAGATCACCTACGTAGGTTGATAGGTAAGTAACTATTTATTTATTTTGTAGTTTTTAGTGCACATAAAATAAAACCGTTTAACTTAAAAGTTTTTTTACCGATTTTTATTCTCTGTAAGAGTGGGAAATTTCATTCTCCTCCGTCCGCGCAATTTTCGTAGAACGGGGTACAAAGTTTTTGTTACACGTATTAATATATAGATTTCCTTTATTTTAAAGGTTAGTTAGAAATTAATATTAACTAAGGTAAGATTTTCCATGGTTATATTGTAGAATAATACAATGGTTATATTGTAAAATAAGTCTTGAGAAGTTTTTCATTGTAAAACTATGTGTGCTAGGTTCTTTTGTATGTTAATAGATCTACTGATATTGTATTATTTTTAGTTGATATGCTTTTTTAAATTAAGATAGTCATTCAAATTGTGTAATGAGAATTAACTAAATAAAATAAAGAATAAAACTAAAGCACAATTTTTTTTTATTTTTAATAATACGTGTCCTGAGTTTTTCATAAACATCTTTATCGAATATTTTCAAATACGTACACTGATCTTGACCGAATATAGAATATATATTCTTGTATACTTGTATACTATTGTACTATTTCTTAAATAACATTTTCTTTTTTTCGCGTGCCAAAGACATAATTAGAATTAGAAAATTACGGTTTATTCGCGCGTTTTTTTAATTTCATTATCTTTTTTATAACACACACTTAGAATTATAAACGAAAGTTCTAAAGCGTTTTGGCGGCAATTCATCATCGACTAGACAATAGAATCAAAACGTTTCGTTTCATAATTTCGATTATGACAAAAATTACAATACGTCCAATTAAAAAAGATCTACATATGTTTTTATTACTTTTTATTATAAACAAATGAATGTATGATGGTCTATAATATGATGGTTAAATTATAGTTATAATTTAGAATAAAATAAAATAAGTCTTGAACCTGGTGTTGTTTCGTATTTGCAGTAGATCGAAACGTATCAAGAGGCTCGGATAGATGAGAGGGAAGAAGCTATCTACTGTTGGTTAAAAATATATAGCACTTATCCGTGATTACGAAACGCAAACTAAGGATAGATATGCTCACACTGATAATCCCAATCTATCCATAATCTCAGATAGGTTTTTTTTTTATTTCTCTACCTTTCTGATAGCCTTGAGAGGCTATGTCAGCGTAACCTAACAAGTAGGTGAGCTCACGGGGCTCAATCCTGACGACATCGCTAACACTAAGCCTAGCAAGTGCTTCGCAGAATCTACCGCAGCACCGGACACTCGACCCTCTGAGAGTATCCGGCGAGAAACTCAGTGGGCTGTGTCTGTGGGTTAATTCACTCGCAGAGCCCTTCGTCGCAAGCGACGGGATCGACAAGAACGATGAACGGTGCTTGAGGTACCTAAAAGCAGGTAAGTGGATCGGGAGGATCTGAAATTACGTGTTTTGGGCGACGTCGACTGCTTTTTATTGAAAACGGCCGTTAGACGTTTGCAGTTGCTTTGGTAACCGATGATTAAGGTGTTGTATTAATCGATTAGGTAATTACCGACCAACTGGTAGATTTCGTTCATATTGAAACCCTAAAGAATACCGTAGGTGTGAAATTTTTTTCGTGATTATTTAAACATTTGCTATAGGATTTATGTGAGCTGAATTAGTGCCTATAGGTACTGTTACGCGATGGGGTTCGGGATAAATAAAAAGTTCCATCAAAGCACAACTTAAATTGTATTTATCACTTAGAACACTCACAGAACACCTTAAAATTCTTAATTCACTCCTCCGCTTCGTTTCAGGTGATCCGTTCTCTGTTTCGCTTCGAGTAGTTCCGATTACTAACTGATTGCGTGCCATCTCTGCAATGCTCTTACTGTCGATACAACATCCCTAGGATTGTCGAGAACATTCCTCACAAGTCGAGGATTTTCGATGTCTGTTTCCACTATATGACAATAGATGGCGTTGTACTTCTTGAGCTTTCTATAAATCCTTTGATAATAGTTTCGGCTCTTTGGCGATAGATAGAGTTACTCTTACCGGCGTAGCAGTACTACAGTACAGACTGTTTATTGATGTGCACGATCTATATATAGTACCGACAACAAAGAACAGGTGTGTCATTACAATTTATTATGAAACAATTTTTCAGCTGTCGGCTCGGCGCTTCAATTCTGCCACATCATGCTCAAACGATTTATCTCTGTGTACATATTCAGTGGGGTGCCGGCAGTGTGCATTGACTGCGCCATTTTTTTTACGCGGTATCTTTGTTTATTCGCTCTCTCATTTTACATTGTATTTTTTCTGGTTTCGTTGGCACTTTTTTGTTATTGCTTAGATTGGTGGACGAACTTGCGAATCGTCTGGTTTTAAGTGTTTATAGGAGACCATAGACATCACCGCTTGGAGACATGAGTTCTAAGTCGCAGTTTTATAATACAAATTCTGCCTCAACCTTCAAGCCGAAACGCATTACTGCTTCATGGCAGAAATAGGCAGGATGATAGTACCTACCCGTGTGGACACACAAACGTTTTACCACCAGTAATTACGGAAATACTAAATTGTGCGGGTTTGTTTTTTTATTACGCGATGCTATTCTTTCATCATGGAAGTGCGTTTTATCCTTTAGGCCATTACGACTTCAAAACTTAGTAAGTATGACATACAGTACTATGCTAATTGACTCGGAGGTACAGCAGTTAGCACTCCAGACTGCTGAGCCGTGGGTCGTGGATTCTCATTTCGGGCTAACATCCGTGTGATGAACAAGTTTGTTTGCTCTTTGTATTCGTGTTTAACATCTACATGAAATCAAATCAAATCAATGAAATCAAATTTTTTTTATTCAATATAAATGAAAGTACACACTTGTTGAACGACAAAAAGAACTACCGCCAATACACAAAAACTAACCTCCGTCCTGAGAAGAACTGGCAAGAAACTCAGCGGGTATGTCTTTTTTTTTGAAATATTAGATTTTTTTAAATATTCATTTTTACAAGATGCATTATTATAACTTAACAATTATTGCAATATTGAAATGCCCGGAGCGAGCAACTCATTCCCACTTTGTATGTCATTATGTATTTATTTAAATATATACGAGTATAAGTATGTATATCAGTTTCTTTTTCCTATATACTACAGGGAGTCCTAGTTTGGAGCTTTATAATCGTGTGTGATTTGTTTACTATCTCGCGTTTTTATATCAAGATGAGTTGATATTTGCCTTAAAACTGCATTTATTTTGTGTCTCATAGATATTCGTTTTTTTTATTGCCCTTGTAGACAGACGAGCGTACGGCCCACCTGATGGTGAGCGGTTACCGTCGCCCATGGACTTCAGAAATGCCAGGGGCAGAGCCAAGCCGCTGCCTACCGTAAATCTACTCGTCTAGATTTTACAATGGAAATTATTATTGAACTAAAAACACGAGTGCTTTTCCAAGGAGGATCAAGTCTATTATTCCACTCAAGGAGGATTCGAGTATTCGTCTTCAAAGGTTTTTGATAATACCCTTGATTGTTATCAAATAAATTAGGTTTAATAAAAAAATACACCCAAAAGCGTTTAGAGGAGAGTGGATCTTCTGAATAAGAATCGTATAAAGGGCTTTTTAGCCATTTTTTTATTGCCCTTGTAGGCAGACGGGCATACGGCCCACGGGCAAGAGCAAAGCCAAGCCACTGCTTACCAAAAAATTTTTTACCTTCGCACGCACACACGGTCTACCTGATGGTAAGTGGTTACCATTACACGCAGATTTCAGTAATCTCAGGGGCACACCCAAGTGTCTGAAGGTCAACAGACATTTATAACCTTTTTTTCCCTTCCTATGCTGATAGCCTTGAGAGTCTATATCAGCTTCTTGACGTGTAGATGAGCTCGCGTGGCTCAAACCGGGTCTGTAAATAATCTTTTTTTTTTCCTACCTAAGCTGATAGCCTTTAGAGGCTATTTCAGCGTAACCGTGGCTAGTAGGTGAGCTCACGGGGCTCAAACCTGATGACGATGCTAACACGAACCCCAGCAAGAGCTGTGCTTCGCAGAATCTACCACCGGATCGGAAACGCGACCCACTGAGAAGATCCGGCGAGAAACTCAGTGGGCTGTGTCTGAGAGTTAATTTACTCGTCGAGCCCTTCATCGCAAGCGACGGGTTCGACGAGAACGGTGACCGGTGCTTGAAGTACCTAAAAGCACCGTTAGTGGATCGGGAGGATCCGAGATGACGTGTTTTGGGCGAAGTCGACTGCTTTCCATTCTGTCCGCAGGATCGAGAATGGGTAAATAATCATGTATCAACCTCACTATAGAGACAATAGGGTTGTTGACCTGTTGTTCACTACTCGAAACCTAGATGGCAGCACTGTGTACAACAAATGCACAAAGCTCAACAATAATAATTTATGCACATACATTTATACGGGCGATTGAGGGAGCACGATATCCGTATCCAACTGTGCTGCGTGAATGATTCATGGTAGACCACGGGTTCGCCTTTGTCGAATGCAGAGGATTTACCGAAATCACTGGGAATTGCAACGCCTCTCATAATAAAGTTATGATATATAACTATTGCAGAAAAGCTTGGATTGGATCTTGTTTTCTCTCGGAAAGGTGTATTTTAGTAAGCCTTACGTGCATGTAGAGTAATCAGATCTTGTGAATGCTTGCGAACCGGTACGCTTACGATATGTTTGTAAGTATTTGTTGGTAGAAAACGCACTTCTTCTATTTCTCCACCTTATCCTACTAGGTGGGATCGGTACAAAGGTAGGGAAAAAAAGGTATTCATTTGGTTACAGCGATGCTGTGTATTAGCGTTATGTGTAAAAAAGTTTATGCTCTCCACTATAGGAAACAATATTGACGTCACTAGTGTATAGGCCCAAAACCCATCCAACTGGAACGCATAATTGCTTTATAGCCGAAATGGGCTGGATGGCCATAATCATTAGAGCTGATACAAGATGCTCTATCTACTACATAAGCTTTTTTTTATTGCTTAGATGGGTGGACGAGCTCACAGCCCACCTGGTGTTAAGTGGTTACTGGAGCCCATAGACATCTACGACGTAAATGCGCCACCTACCTTGATATATAAGTTCTAAGGTCTCAAGTATAGTTACAACGGCTGCCCCATCCTTTAAACCGAAACGAATTATTGCTTCACGGCAGAAATTGGCAGGGTGGTGGTACCTACCCGTGCAGACTCACAAGAGGTCCTACCACCAATTTCGAAATATAGATAGCAACTAAAGGATTAATCATTTAGAAGGCTGCAGAGTCTACTTATTTGCGTACTAAGTGCTGAAGATAGACACTTCATATAACGATGTATACCGTCACTTGCCTTAAAACATGAAGTGGTAGACTCAATTCTATTGTAAATATGTTGTCTCACTTCTCAAATTGGCGCGCAGTCTGCTGTGGGTCACAAACGAACATGACGCTAGACTGGATTGCTCCTATAATCTCACCTAATCCAATTTCAATTAGTAAAATATATACACACATACGCACACACTGTAAATACGTACACATTGTATTGCATTCAATAGAAGTTTTGAATGCATGAAAAAAAGCACTATTTATAAATTAAAATCTACTTTATCAAGGGATCACGTAAATTACTAACCAATACGTAATAAAAGCAAATTGAGCTACGAAGATAATAATTTGTAAACGAACCAGCTATGTGAACGTATATTATCGAAAATAGTTTAAATTTTAATAACAAACATTCCGTTTAATAAATATTCAACGGTGTGCCTGTATATTTTGCAGTTGATCGGCTCATAGCAGGTAAGCCGGATTAATATTAATTTTAGGTAAAGCAGAAATGACCTATTACAAAAACCCACGTGGATTTAACGTCGGACCTCGAACGATCTCACCGAGAATCAAAGAGCGGTCACCGCACACCATCTTTGCTTTTAAGATGTCATGAATAAGTGATTACTTTATGAAGTTACCGCGTCATTTGAATAGTGAAGGTCGCTGGAGTTATGTCGGGAGAATGCGACACGATTTATCGGTTCGCTTATACGGGGATTACTGAAGCTATTGAATTAGTTGCGTAAGCATTTTAATTAGAATTTTTATGTAAAAAATAACTCGTTTTGATACGTGATGCTGGTAAGCGATCTTGTAAGCCCGCACTAGTAGGGTCTCTACCATTCTACCGATCTTTCCCATGAAATGTTACTTAATGCGTTTTTGGTTCCGAATTGAAGGGTGGCATAACCGTTACATAATTCAAACCTAGACCAAAATGGGTGGCGGCATTTACGTTGTGCACTATGGGATTCAGTAAGAACCCAACATCAGGCCGCTCATTTAGTTATAGGCAGGAAAAATGCATCTCGAACTAATTTTTTAGAAACATGAAAATTCGAAACACACTGACACATTTGTACTGAACAAAACAATTTTAAATTAGATTTTTATTATATAATTGTTCCGTATTGTGTAATCGTATACATAGACATATATATACATTATTTTCAAATTATACTTTGAATTTTTTACTGGTGGTAGGACCTCTTCTGGGTCCGCATAGGTGGGTACCACCACCCCGCCTATTTTCTGCCGTGAAGCAGTAATGCGTTTCGGTTTGAAGGGTGGGGCAGCTGTTGTAACTATACTGAGAACTTAGAACATATATCTCGAGGTGGGTGGCGCATTCACGTTGTAGATGTCTATGGGCTCCAGTAAGCACTTAACACCAGGTGGGCTGTGAGCTTGTCCACCCATCTAAGTAATAAAATAAAAATGAAAAAACGAAAAACAATATTCCTCTTTCATCTGTCTCCCCTAGGAACATTTTCCCAAAAAAAAAATAAAAAAATTTAGGTATTTAGAATTGTATTAGAAATGTTTTTTATTTAGCCTTTAGGATTACAAAAAACACTTCTTCAAAAGTTATCGATCATGATACACCGCTATATGAAAACACTGACCAGGACTTATTAGCTAAACAAAAATACAATCCGACACGATTGATCGTAATATAAAACAAGATCACGATTGATCCGCTCTGACTACATCGGACTTTTCAAATATTCAAAAGCCGAAAATTTTAGCGCTTATCCGCTGGCGCTATCAAAGAATTTTCATTAGACTTAAGTGAAATTCATTTCCTTTCGCAGCCGATCGTTCAGCTAAAACTTTGGATATTTCACGATGGCTCAGGGATATTAAAGGAATTTTCATAATCCATCACTTGAATGGCGTCTTTATCGACTTCGGTTTGTAGTTGGATCATTCAAATCTTGATTAAAGTTTGAGCTTTTGTTGAGCTGTTAACGTAACAGGTTCTATGGTTAATTAAGGTAGAATAGATGATGTTTTAGGCTCAATTAATTTTCATCTAAATGGAAGTATAAGCTCTAAGCCCACTGTCCTGGCACGTTGAAGTTTGAACTAATGGATACGGACAAATCCAATCGATTTAGGACTGAAATTAGAGTAGAGAAAGTTAGTTCAAAGGAGTCTAAATAGGAGCCCTCATATTCATAATATTCGACCACAACTACCTACAGTAGTAGATTGCTATGGCGGTAGCTATCATGCAACACAAGATATTTGACAGATACCAGAATCTCGTTCACGACATTTTCAAGATAAGCTTGCACATATACAAGTTCCAAATAACAACATTGGGACCCTCGCAGTGGGTCGCGTTTCCGATCCGGCAGTAGATTCTGCTAACCACTGCTCCTGCTAGGGTTAGTGTTACCGACGTCGTCAGGTTAGAGCCCCGTGAGCTCACCTACTAGTTTTGTGAATCTAGTATAACCCTTCGGAGCTACCAGAATGGGTAGGAAAAATAAATTTGGGCAATCGGTCTCTAGTGCAAAATTACCCCCTCGGTGGAAGATCTTCCATTTGTCGTAAAACTCCCATAATTACTATAAGTCCACCGAAGAAACAGCATACTCTCTTTCGTAAACCCACCATAGGTCCTTCTAATTTTAAAAGACGTGCTCCGTCTACCTACTCCTATCGCAATTCGCATGTTTTTGCTTGAAAGGATAACCGTTTATAAATTGCTATACTATTTTTAATTCCTATGTCAAGGTCAATGGTACCATTAACTCTGTGGAGGGCTTAGGTAGGGTTTAGCGGTTAGCGTGGTATGGCCATGTGATGCGTAGAGAGAAGATGCATGTGACTAGGAGATGTGTGGAAATGGTAGTGCAAGGTAGAGGGAGAAGAGGTCGGCCGAAGAAGACATGGATGGAGTGTGTGAATGATGATATGAGAGAGAGAAGAGTGAGTGTTGAGATGACGGCTGATAGAAGAGAATGGATTAGAAAAATTCGCTGTGCCCATCCCACCTAGTGGGATGAGAAAAAGAAGAATTATGTAGATAGTTTACTAATCTAATGCTATCAAAAATCAACTTTTTAGAAAAAATATAGTTAAGGTCTTATTGCTACAAGTTTAGTGTAATCTATATATTAATACGTGAAGCAAAAACTTTGTATCCCTTTTTACGAAAATTGCGCGGACGGAGGAGTGTGAAATTTTCCACACTTATAGAGAATATAGAGAAGAAGTGCGCAATGCTAATATTTTTTTTAAATAATGCATAAAAGATACAGTAAACCAATAAAGAAAACATTACACACACTACACACCTACCATGTATTTGACGCACACACGCATGCATACTATTCATTGTCAAACTTTTGTTCTTGACGTCTGTGGTCAAATTGAGAATAGATTAAATATTATTTGTCTTTATTAATATTTTTTTATAGTGTAGCCTTGGCGAAATTTGCTATTACAGAAGTATAAAATATAATCAACTTACAATTTCAATTAATTATAGTCGAATTTCGACTACTGCGGGACCTCTAGTTCAGTATTAATGGCTCGAGAATGCGGTAGTCTCTAGTTCATACGCTACGTTTAAATAAAATCAAAATTATATATTTTTAAAAAAACATTCAATATCTAGAAAACATTTGTATTTTGAACTCAAATAAGACCTGAATTTGAATGTTATCGTACGAATACGTCGTTTCACATGTGGTCGGGGATCTCGGTAATAATTCAACTTTGTGTTTGATTTATGCCTCGTGTGTCTTGTTAGGAATTGTAATAATATAAAACCTTCAGTTTTATTAATGTTTTTCTTTTCGTTATCACCAACCCTAACAATTTTTTTATTGCTTGGATGGGTGGACGAGCT
Organism: Bombyx mandarina; assembly: GCF_003987935.1. The sequence continues at coordinate 3,427,885 of NW_021011495.1, forward strand.
GACGGCCCACCTGGTCTTAAGTGGTTACCGGAGGCCATAGACATCTACAATGTGAATGCCGCCACCAACCTTGAGACATGAGTTGTAAAGTCTCACTTTTAACAGTACAACGGCTGCCCCGCTCTTCAAACCGAAACCATGAAGCACTTGGCAGAAATAGGCAGGGTGGTGGCATCTATAAGCCACTTATCATCAGATGCGCCGCATATTAGCATGCATCGTTAGGAAGAGATTTGGAATTCACGTTGTTGAGTCTATAGGGTCGGCTACTTAACACCAGATGTCCTAACCGGGTCTACCTAACCTACTCTAAGTGCTTCCAGAAGCTGTTAATAGCACTAAATTTGCTTACAGCAGCAGCTGTTAGCAAATCCCAACTGTCCTAATTGAGCACGTGCTCGCCCAGCTGTTTTGGTTAAACTGAAAACGTGCCAGCTTTTTCGGGTAGGGGGCCAAACCTCATATAAGGGGCACTCGGGGTATGCGGGATTTAACGGTACACAGAAGTTGCGAGCAGACCGCGGGCCCAAGGATAAACTGTAATTAATCTTAGGCCATCAACAATCCCACCATCCCACAAAATTACCAAACGCCCCATTAGCCTACACAGAAATACCATTGAAAAGTACAACATAACCCCCAAAGGCTTAACGCGTTCGAATATTTAAAGCTTAAATCGACATCCCCCACGCAGGAGTGCGTAAAATAAATGCAAAGGGGGAAACACCGACTCAGAAGCGTCTTTTAAGTGGGTCGGCATTCACGAACGTTTACAGAGACGTCCTTAAAATATTCATATTTTGTCGCGAACTAACAATGTGACTATATTGGGTGTAAGAGTTTACTCGTCGAATTCGCCTCCCACTTTTTTGTTAGTGTTTCATAGTGGTTGTTTTTTTGCTATCGGTATTTTTACGTCACGTGGAAAAATACGGATATGTTTTGTGAATGTTAAACAGGTGAACGGGTTCACAGCGCGGTAGTTGTTATCTGACATGACCGACGGTCGGGGATTAGTGGTTTTGAATAACGCTATGTTCACAGCAAATGGTAATATGTTCACAATAACGGCTTTTACTGGTGGTAGGACCTCTTGTGAGTCCGCGCGGGTAGGTACCACCACCCTGCCTATTTCTGCCGTGAAGCAGTAATGCGTTTCGATTTGAAGGGCAAGGCAGCCGTTGTAACTATACTGAGACCTTAGAACTTATGTCTCGGGGTGGGTGGTACATTTACGTTGTGGATGTATATGAGCTTCAGTAACCACTTAACACCAGGTAGGCTGTGAGCTCGTCCACTCATCTAAGCAATACAAAAAAAATATCTTTAATCTAACGGCACATTCCGCATATTGGGTAACCATTGTGATCGATGTAAGTGTTTTTCATTGCCACTTGATATCAGATGGGTCAAGAAGTAGTCCACGCATCTGCAGTTAAAAAATCGTAATCCCTTTGTAATACAATGGGCCAAACGGGTCTGCGAAACCCAAGCGGCTTAAAGCGCAGAGAGGGAACGGCAATAATTATTAAAAAAAACACTAACTACTTCTGAATCTATCAAAAGCAGTACTGAAACAGATTCTGTATTGAATTAATAAAAAAGATATTATAATTTAACGAACTAATAAAGTTATTTTAAAAATAGATAGATATGAATATAGACATAAAATTAGACGGGAATTAGTGCAATATTCAATTAATGTCGACTAATAAAAGTTTCCGAAACATAGCAAAGAATTAAGTGACAATAAAAGAAAACGTAAGATTAAACCATGAAAGTGTTCAGTAACTCGTCGAAAACCGAAAGAGATATTTTGATTTACAAATTTCCATGCTTTAGACAACAGAACGAACAGATTACATTCTGTATACCTAGTGGGATGGCATCGTGTTTGACATTCCAATTACTCGTACTTGTCCTGTCCTCGTCGGCGGCTGTCGGTTTTTTTTGCCGTCCCAGTGAAATGAGAGATGAACCTCGGGGAATAATTGATCGGAGTTGCTCTGATATCGATACTGCCTAGTTTGTTTTCAATATCGATTACATAGATTAAACAGGGCAGAGCTCTCAGTTTTGTCGTAAATAGGATTTTTGTTTGTTGATTGAACAGGAGCCTGTTGAGTTCCTAGCCGGCTCTTCTCAGCGGGTCGCGATTCCGATGCGGTAGTAGATTTATTCGCGAAGCAGCTGCTCTTGAGTTGTTAGGTCTGCTTTGGAGGCGCTCGGGTACTTCTTCTTCGTCGTTTCCTCATTAGTGGGGGTCGTGACCACCTTGGTCCAGTTTTTGCACTAGCTTCCTCCAATGTTGCCTGCATTCGGCCTGCTTAATGACGCCCGGGACGCTGGTGTTTTTGGCCTCATTGACAATGTAGTAGTCGGGTCCTCCTCCTCCTCCTTGCGTCGATAATCCTCAGTGCTGAGGGTCATGGCCTCCTCTAATCACTTTCTCCTGCATCATCTTGCGCCATTCCTGCCTGTCCTCGGCTGTGTGGATAGCAACGTGGACTGAGGTATTGAGAGTGGAGCGTATTTGGTCCGACCAGCGCATTGGATTTCTGCCTCTGTGCCTTCTCCCGCATACCTTGCCTGTCACCAGCAGCTTCTCCAGATTGTCACCTCTCGTAGTCGGGTAGCTATTAGCAAATCCTACCACTTCAAAAATTAAAAGAATGAACCGGAGTTCAAAGTTTAATCGTGAAGTTAATGTTATTGTTTGCCCTAACGAATTTTTTCAATTTCATAGGTCTCAAAGGCTCAATTCTAGAATGAATTCGGACTTTTCGAATTAATCGATTTTTCGAGTACAATTGCTACGTAGCATAAATTTCCCTTGACGCTGATACGTCGGAAGAATATTCTTTTAAAGTTCTGTAAAGTTTATTCTGTGGTTAGAAATCGAATCATTTTTGTTTCAACCTGTCGTTTGCTACGATCGCAAACCCATTATTGGGATCGTTTTTTTTTTTACGTTTTGTATATTACAAAGAAGTGAAACAACGAAGTACACTTTTAAAACGGAACTGACTACTTATAAATATATCTTTATTGTAGTAGTGTTATTATTGGTAATAGCAAATCAGAATAAGATTTCTGGAACGAAGTTCCTTATGGGACGATGCGGATGGGTACTCTAACCGGGAAAAAACGTCCGTAACGTAAGATTTTTATTAGTAATGCAGATAATAATAATAATATAATAATTAATATTTTTATAATAAGGAACTTCGTTTCTATCCGGTGTCCCACGATACCAAACATCTTTTTTTCTACTTAGATCAGTGGACATGCTCACGGCCTATCTGTTGTTAAATGGTTACCGGAGCCCATATATATCAACAACGCAATCGCCCTGCTTTTACATAATAGTTCTAAGTCGAAGCTACTAAAATACTAAGCCTACAAAAGTGGGTTTGGTTCATACCTTAAAACAATCCCCTCTAAACTAAACTCAAATGCAATTAACTATTTAAAACACTAATTTTGGACTAGTATCCCAACGCTTGGAGCTCCGAAAGCCAGTTGTGAGAAAACACGCAGTGTATATTCTAAAATAGCATTACTACAATCAGAGCATTCCCCGAGCAACAGACGAGACTTCCAACGCTGACTTCATGGCCCAAGGAGCTTGTGAATAATAGAGATGTGGCAGTCGCGTATTAATAAAATTGTCGTCAATATTTTATTACTAATGCTACATGCTGCAAATGCTATGCTGTTTTGTATTTTGTGTTTGAGGAAAGCCGGATGAGAGAAGCCAAGGATCTTGCTCAGTGGCGTGCAATTGGAGAGGTTTATGTCTTGCACTGCTATAGGCTGATGATGATGATGATGATGCGTGTATTTTTTAGATTAATTTTTGATTATATTGTTACGCGCTGTTATTGTCGGGATAAATAAAAATTCCACCAAAATACAACTTAAAACTGTATTAAACCCTTAAATCAATTAACGAACACTTTCTCAATTCAATTCTTGGTTTCACTTCGAGTAGATCCGATTATTGACTGACTTTGTGCCATCTCTGCAACGCTTTTATAGTCGATACGACATCCCTAGCGTTATCGAGAACATTCTGGACAAGTCGAGTAGCTTCGATGTGTGTTTCCGTTATCTGACAATAGATGGCGTTGTACTACTCGAGCGTTCTCGATGTTACTAGTTCCTTTGATATTCGTTTCTGTTATTCGGCGATAGATGGCGTTACTCTTACCGGCGTACCAGTGTAGTCCTCCTGAAGGCTGTGCTACCATTTGCAGGCACTGAGAATATCACATAGTATCATCAAAGTATAATAAGGGGCGCGCGGAAGTTTCAAGAAATACGAGGATCTTTTTACGTACATTCAGCTATTTTACTGGTATTTTATATATGTAATTATAGACGCGGGACATTTTTTTTCATATATTATATAACAAGAAGACCATTTTTTTAATTTCATTTAATTTAATTAAGTTTGAGTATTATAATTAGGTAATATGTATGTAATTTATTCTGTTATCTAGTTAGTGATTAATCGTTTTGTATTCGATTAAATGGTAATTTCAATTAAGAGCGGGTAACACTGAACGGAGTTGCGCTGGTCATGGCGGGCGAACGTCGAAAATTATATATTTTTAATTTTTTTTTATTGCGGTGAAGGGTGGACGAGCTCACAGCCCACCTAGTGTTAATTGGTTACCGGAGCCCACATACATATATAACGTAAACGCCGCCACCCACCTTTAGATATGAGTTCTAAGGTCTCAGTTTACGCTCTGTTTCACAGCTGAATTAGGCAGGATAGTACTTACCAGTGCGGTCTCACAAGAGGCTCTACCATCAGTAATTGCGATTCAATGAGTAGGCCAAGTTCAATGAGTTTCTCGGCGGAAATTCTCGGTGGGTCACGTTTCAGATCCGATGGTAAATTCTGCGAAACACCGCTCTTGCTAGGGGCTGGTGTTAGCAAATTGTCTCAGGTTGAGCCCGTGAGCTCTTCTACCCGTCCGCACTAAGCTGAAATAGTCCCGTGGACTAGCAGTAAATAGGTAGGAGAAAAAAAGGCCAGTCGAATGTTTATTAAATGGAATATTATTATAAAGATTCTTACATGCCATATCCACATTTCACTAATCCTAGTCACACACCTATTCGTATCCTCGTATTCCGAGCTATTATACAAGCACTACAGCAATCTTATTCGAGACTATCATACATTCAAAAACAAACTTAAAATTTATGGCGTTAAAGTTGTATTTAGGTTCAATGATGCTAGAGAAGTGCACCAATCTATTTCGCAGGCCGACAGCCAATTTCGTCGCTGTGTCTGTATGCCCGAACGGCTTAGCTGATGTCCTGTGGCTTATGTTGTGGTATGCGAGTGGCAGTAATCGGATTTGGTGTCGTTCAAACATGACATTGGGTTTTCTTGGCGAAAGAAAAAATAATTCCTATTTTAAATTATAATATTTTTTGTTTATGTAAACACATTTCTTTTTTTTTACCTGATAGAGAAATTCGAATCTCTGCTCACACGATGTTAATTAGTTACTGCAGTCCATATCACATCGTGAATACTGTCATTGAACTGGGAGCTTAAAGTCGAAGCTATTCAATACAGCCAAATATACCAAAAATTTCTTAGTGGTGGTAGGATATTTTGTGAGTCCGCACGGGTAGGTACCACCACTCTGCCTATATCTGCCGTGAAGCAGTAGTGCGTTTCGGTTTGAAGGGTGGGGCAGCCATTGTAACTATACTGAGACCTTAGAACTTATATCTCAAGGTGGGTGGCGCATTTATGTTTTAGATGTCTATGTGCTCCAGTAACCACTTAACACCAAGTGGTCTGTGAGCTCGTCCACCCATCTAAGCAATAAAAAAAATACCCAACGTAAACGGTCGGTGCTATCAATTGAAAGCCTGTTAACAATTTACTGACATTGTCAATGTCACGGACGATGCTGTATTTAAGCCTCTCGTCTTTAGGGAGCAGATAATGGAAAAACAAAAATACCGTTCTATTTGATTTTGCGAAACTGTGAAGCTACTGAATGTATTCTGAATCCGGAATATATCCTAAAACGGCCACAGTATAGGCTTTCTCAGTGGGGGCAGATTTTTTTTTCTTTGCTTTAGAAGGCCGGTAATTTCAGTACCTTCCTGATGTTTATTACTTAATCGTGGTGGCACGTGGTCATCACAACGTGAATTCCGCCACCCTATTTGAGACATGAGGTCGCAATCTCAATTGTGTATCAGCTGTTCCACACTTTAAGACAGAAATCTAAGTCAAAAGATTTTTGTTGTGTGCATAATAACAACAGTTTTACCCTGAGTGTGATGAAGGGAGTGGATATAATAAATTTTATAGAAACACAATTAAAAGCTAGTGAAACCAGGTCACGCTTTGCAGTGATGATAGCGAAATATACGGTGGGCAGCGGCTTGGCTATGCCACTGGCATTGCTGAAGTCCGTGGGCAACGGTAACCACTCACCATCAGGTGGGCCGTATACTCGTCTGCCTACAAAAGCAATAAAAAAATATGAACAACATTTAATATTTGAAATGACTTGTAGTCAGTTACATTTAGTCCAGAGGTATTTGTTTGATATAATGGCTGGCCAGAATATCCGTAGTATCCACCTCATGCACTTATTTACGAATACCTGTAGTTGGTAATGGAAATAATATAATAATAATGTATAATATCGGAAATGGTGTTGGATAAGACACACTACGGCGCAGCAGAGTCAACGAAGCATCAATCGCGTTTGAGTGGCAATCGTGTGACAGGAGAAGACCCGGTCGCCCTGTACACACTTGGCAAGGTGGAGAGCGAGATGAGGACTGCCGATGTGACCTGGAGTGATGTCAAGGAGCAAGCGCAAGACAGGGTCAAGTTGAGACAACTTGTGAGTGCCCACTGTACCAGCGGAGTACCTTAGAACAACAACAACAACAAAATTGTTGTCATAGGGCCTATCACTACCTACCTATGCTTTTTTGGTTGGCAAGAATTAACAAACATAATCGAAGTCGTCAATGATCATGGAAATCTACGGTAGGCAGCGGCTTGGCTCTGCCCCTGGCATTGTTGAAGTCCATGGGCGACGGTAACCACTCACCATCAGGTGGGCCTTATACTCGTCTGCCTACAAGGGATATACAAAAAAAAATCTTGGAATAATAAATTGTCAATAATAAAAACATATCTCATTATCTACAAGCGCGCAGCTAATGCCCGCGCAACGCGCGTTCCAGCGAAATTCTGAGCCCATCCGACGCGCGCTTGCATGTGTATGTGTGCACTTCAATAAGAACTTTTGGATCTCAAAACGCGCGTTCGTAAATCGCGCGTTTCAAAGCGCCCAATGTGTACCCGCTGTTAAGCTAATCACATTATGTGCCTTAGGAAATCGCCGGACTTCCGCCCTTTTCTGGGGATACTGGGCGGGGTATGTCAGAGTCGAACTGACTAAAACTTCCTGTCGCTCAACAACCAACGTCCAAACCTCGCATGAGACAGAACTCATGACAAGGCAAAGCGGGGAAAGTGAAGCGTTTAGTGCGGAGCACATCTCTCCCATCACCCTCCCCCTCGGGACGCCGGACTGGCGGTCGTCGGCGCTGCGACCACCAGCCCTCTCGGTCGGCAGACTGTCCGAAGCCCGCCTAGATGGCGCCGGTTAGAGTGGGTTAGGGTTACCCTACGGAATACCCCGCTGGGCCAGAACCAGCGTGGGTCGAGGATAGCCGGCCTTCCATCACCCGGATGCTCTTGCGTAAAACGCGTGCAGAGCAGCTTGCACGTCGTCTTCTTAGGCCCCCCTCGCCGGTCCCCAGACCGACATGTGAGGGGGACCCGAAACACTTAGAGGGCCAGGGCTTGGGCGAGATCCGCCTCCCTGGCCCCTCGACGGCGGCGGGATTGTGCGTCTCTCACACATTATTTGCCTACTTTATATACTATATACTATATTGCTACTATGTTGCTACTATGAGTACTTGCTGAAACTATTTTCCGTTACCTGTTTTACGGTTATTGTATTCTTATTTTTGCAATGGTAAGCAAAGTTACTGGCATAATCAAGCCGCTGTCTAACCCTAAGGATACTTAGATAGTAGTTCTTTCTGGAGTTATATGGAGGGCGTGCAAAAAATTATATTTAGACCAGAAATATTTTTCAATGTGAAGTCAATTAAATAAAAGACAAAACCAACGTACCTACATATGCCGAGAAACAAAAATATAAATATGTGTTTACTTCACAATGGCTATATGCATGTATATAATTGAAACTGTAGTTACTGTTAAAGCGTATACTGTATCAATGACCGCGCAAAAGCCAATTACAAGCACGCGACTCACCATTTGCGCTAATCCTAGTGATTAACCTTTTTTGCCCCGGGCTAATGGTGATTTTTTTCATCTCGTCACTCAAGTTTAATACCCTGAACGAGTTAAATTTTTATTTTTCGACGCCTGTTGCTTTTTAATTACGGGGTTTTGAAAAAAAAAAAGAAATTGGGCCAATGTGATATTCGAATTAATCCTTTGGTTGCTTAGGACAAGAGCGCGATCGCTGTATATCGTTTTTTTTTACAAATAATGAATTAAAAGAGTATGTAATAAAGTTTTTTATTTTTTTTTATTTCATACTAGCGACCTGCCCTCGCTTCGCTTCGGAAACTGTAATTTATCATTGATTTCTCCACTATTTAATGGATGTTATTATACATATAAACCTTCCTCTTTAATCACTCTATCTATTAAAAAAAACCGCATCAAAATCCGTTGCGTAGTTTTAAAGATTTAAGCATACATAGGGATATAGGGACGGAGAACTTGCGAGAGAGCGACTTTGTTTTCTATACTAATATTATAAAGAGGAAAGATTTGTTTGTTTGTTTGTATTGAATAGGCTCCGAAACTACTGAACCGATTTGAAAAATTCTTTCACTGTTTGGAAGCTACACTATTCCCGAGTGACATAGGCTATAATATTATTTAAAAAAATTGGGATCCTTACTAAAACTCCAATAACCCAGGGTGTAAAAAATTACCTAAAATATTCTTTACGTCGCGTGCTCTGCAAAAACTATTGATGATAGAATTAAATAATGTACTACGACTTTGTAGAACACACTTATTATTATTTACAAAAAGTGTCGCGACAGCATATGTCTAACTATTATAGTTATGCCGCAATAAGCGTTCTTTTATTTAAAAAAATTAAATAACGTCATATCATTGAAATTTTTGTTAAAGACCTGAGCGGAGCCGGAGCGGGCTGCTAGTATACTATGTAGTGATTAGTGACACTCATTCTCTTTGTCAACCCCGATGATGTTAGATGGAATGGTGGTTTATATGTGTGCGGGTTCAGTCTACTATAAAAATAATTATTCAAGCAATTCGGCAGGTTTCATGTTTGTTTATACAAATTTTATCAAACGTAAGTTGAGATTCAAGTAAATAATATAAATATTGCTATAGAGAGTCTTACCAAGAGCTCTTAATTCAGCCTTAATTTTAATAAATAAATAATTTATCACTCACAACAACCTAATTAATCTCATAATGGAATATTCAAGCAACAATACACCGTTGTTTTTATTAATCATCGCCGGAATTGATGAGGAAAGGAGGAGATATTTTTTATTGCACTTCGCTAAAGGGGTCCGTGTTGGGGAGAATTATTCATGATTTAATTTAAAATGTTACGTTTAAATAATCTCGGGTCGTTAATTTTCCTTTTTTCTTTTGTTTGCTTTTCCTAATTATTATTATGATTCATCTTTGCGGACGCTTGTATACAGAGATTATTACATTGATGATAATGTTTCAAAATCAAATGTCATGTCTATTGTGTCCCGTATCCAAATTCAATGTAAACTCTGAGAATTTAGCTAACAGATGCGAAAACAAATCGTATATTTAAACTTCAGAAATAATTTAAGCTCTTGAAAACCATTTAAAATAATGCCTAAATTCGCACATCGATCGTGTACATTTGGGGCATTAGACTGGACATAAATAAACAGATATGGGTTGTTAATGTTTTTTTAAGCTATTGCATAGCTTTTATCGCGGGCCCTGAGTGCGGCGACCGAATCATGAAATTCCGTAACGAAAAAAACCTTACACCCCTCACTTCGCCTACCATGTAGCTCGCGTTCAACACATTCACCCGTTGCGCTTGTGTAGTGTTTGTGAATAAGCGCGTGGCGTGACGTCACACTGCATGTGCATCATGAAAAGTCTGCCCATCTCTCTCTCGAGCGGTCTAGCTTATGAGTGTGAAGGGGACAGTTAAGGTTTTGCTTTCATTAATGTTTGATATAGCGTGGTCTTGTTTTATTATTGTTTTAATATTAAATTATCATTGTCTAATTATAATTGCATAAGTTGATAAAAAATGCTATGCAATAGCTTTACTGCGGCAGTTCCCGAGTGCCACACGTTTTTTTGGATTAGATTTATAACCTCATTCCGTTTAGCGAGTTATCGAACCAAACCTCCGTTCAACTACATATATATTTAAACATGAAATCGTTAGTAAACAAGTTGACTTCGGATCGAATCCGGTATCGTTTTCACGACAACTTTCAGTGAATTCTCACACTTATCCAGGGGAGACTAAGGTGTGTAATCGTGTGGAGTTTCCTTAATTCGATGGTTAACCTCACGCAAGTGCCTTCCGGGGCTAGATTTGTTTGCTACAACGATTTGTTAGTTAGAGCGCTATAAATTTATCTTCGGCGTGATTAAATCTTATGTGAACATTGCGCATTGTTTATTATTGTCTCTTGAGCCAGTAAAAAAATGTTAGCCAATGTGAAAATTTGGAAAGAACTAGAATAGTTAAATCACTGCTGTGCACTGCACTGATCTAAGGCTATTGAAATCTAATGACGGACGTAAAGCAGTAAGGAAATTATATTGCAAGCCTCGAGAGATATTTGACTTTATATTTTGGCAAAGAATAAAGTTCTCTTTTATTTTTTATGAAAATCTTATGTTGCTATCTCCCCACAAACGCCACATGCTGACTTCATAAAATTAAGATGTCTTGCGTAAAAGAAACAATGCACTGAGAATACGACAAATCGCATTTTTTCTTTTCTGGATACCAAACAAAAAAGTTATTGTAGTTCAATATTTGATTTACAAATGAATTATTTGTAATTTTTGTTATCAGCGTCAAAGTTAATTCAATAAAGTAGGCCATTGCGGTATTGGCTTTATTGTAGCTGGTGAGGTAGACGAAATCGGAATGACAATGGCAGCCATGACGCAGCTCCGCAAAATTTGGAAGGACCGTAACATTACCCAGAAAACGGAGATAAAACTCTTTAACCACGAAGATAAAAGTATTTTCCATTTTTCTATACCAAGCAGAGATCTGGACCCTTACAGCAGCTAATAGCAACTTTTGAAATTTGGTGCTGAAGGAGAATGCTTTGGATACCTCGGACAGCGAAGAATACCAACGGGTCTATCTTAGAACAACTGAAGATCAAGACTAGACTGTCAACACTCTGCCTTCACCGCGCACTCGAGTGTGTAGAGCGTGGACTGTATTTTGGACTGGTCGCTTCAGTAAAGCTATATTCAGAGCGAAGGTTAATTTTATTTTGTTTTAAGGTACGTAGGTAGGTAGGTAGGTTACGTAACACGTGCACGTACGACCAGAATTTTTAATTGACTTACACTGACTGTGTCGCCACACTATTATTATTTATCGTATGGCATTCGTTTACACTTGCCACACTTATTATTGTGTTCCCACATTCAAAAAACAGTCATACAAAACTTCATGCTTAGGATTGCCGTAAGCACTTGAGTGGCCCGCTGACCGAGGGAACCGGTGGTCGTGACGCTGGCGGCCGCCGGTCCCGCGTCTGTGGGAAGGCGGGATGGATGTAATGTGCTCTGCGTCAAACCTGTCCCGCCGTCTCAATAACCCCGACTGGGCTCCGGCCCGATCCGAGGTAAGGCGCCGGCTGTGAGAGTCAGGAGGTTTTAGTGAGGCTCAACTCCCACATACTCCACCTGCCGCGCCGGTGGGGATCCGGCGATTTTCTCCTGTGGAAAAAAAAACAAAAAAAGCACTCGAGTACTGCGGTCATATTGCTCGGAAAACACCTGATAGCTTAGAGAGACTATTCGTGACAGGGAAGATCGAGGGAAAGAGACAACGCGGACGCCTGACAGGGTGGTTTCATCAAACCGTACCACACTTGAAACCTCATTTCACGAAGTCCTTCACGCGGCCGATGATTGGAAGCGTTGGAAAGATATAAAAAAAATAAGATCCTGTCTGAAAATGATGATCACGACCCTTAGCAGTAAGCAAACGATGCGAGTAGGAATATAGGCTGGCTGTATTTAGAATGTGCTAAGTAAAGTATCATCGTGTTTCTGTAAACAAAGTCATATCACCTATAGTAATTACACAGCTCTTTATTTGTAACATTCTTAATGGAATTATTAATGACAACCTCCGGGTTCTTGTTCTCGAAGAATGAACACGAGAAGTTATCTCAGCAGAAACCCAATTTCAAATAGTATAATTATAAATATTGTCTCGGTCAACATTGGTAGCAAGATATACCGGGGGTGGACGTCATGAGAGCTCAAACGGGTAAGTACCATCAACCTTCCTATTTGTGCCGTGAAGCAGTAATGCGTTTCGTTTTGAAGGGTGGGGGAGGCTTCGAACTTATGTCCCAAGGAGGCATTAACGTGGATAATGTCTAGGGGCTCCATTACTATTTAAAAGCAAGTGGGCCATGAACTCGTAAATTCACTGTAGCAATAAAAAAAATGGCATAAAATAGTTCTGTGTTCTTTATTATAATAATAATAGATTGTGTTCGTCTTATTCTAATAATTATATTCGCGGACATATTGAATAAGCCTTATGTCGCTTTCATAGCTGAAACAAATCCAATGACACCTTGTATGTTGAAATACGTCGTCATCATCATCATCATCATAGTCGGTTACTCTTGGCAGAGCAGTTGTGTTCCTGTGGAATTCTGTTTGTTAATAGGAACTTACCATCTCTCAAAGGTCAATAGTGTAGTCGAGGGTTCTCCGATATTTTTGGACACGTATCGCGACGGCCCGCAGAGTCTATTGAGAAACTTGTTGTTTTCAAGGTAGGGTCAACGGTGAAATACCTCCTAGACAAAGCACCATCTGCTGGACTGATCAAACACGTCGTAAACTACGTAAAACGCGTCAAATTATTATATATCTAACTAGCTTTTGCCCGCGACTTCGTATGCGTGGAATAGTTCACAAATAATGCTTGATTTTAGAACAAATTTGGTTAGCAAAAAAACGTTATAGTGAGCCAACCTTAACATATAGACTTATGCTTTTTTTAGATCTTTTAAAGGGGAACAATTCTGTCATACATTATTTTAGCGAAACTTTAACCGTTTCTGCAGCGCAGGCAGCGGAAGCTCTCAAAAAGGGAAAAAAGCCCGATTTTGCAACATTCTTTATTGGTGTTCCGCTTTTATTGGTCTTAGCGTGATGTTATATAGCCTTCCTCAACAAATGAGCTATCTGACACTGAAATAATTTTTCAAATCGGACCAGTAGTTCCTGAGATTAGCGCGTTCAAACAAACAAACTCTTCAGCTTTATAATATTAGTATAGATTATAATATATTTATGAATAATGCCTCAAAAATTATTACCCTCCTGCACGAGTCGGGCAAACAGAAAGGTTTTTTTTTTCCCAAATCTATCCTTTTTTTATTTTCACCTCTGTAAATATATTCACTCATAAATCGTTGAAGAGAAATCTCATTTCGTATTCTGTTTTCGTTCAGACAATAAAGAAATGTAAAATCAACGCGGCCCGCTACAGCATGTTTAATTAAAATAGTGCTTGCTAAATGAAAACAAAACTTTTGTACAAAACATTTTTCGAGATCTTTAGTTGTTGGCGTGGTGGTATTTGAACGACATCTTTTTTTTTTTTATTCCATTCAAAAGCTAGCATTACTCTAGTCATTCCTCCTTCGAAATGGTTTTAAGCTTTTGAGGATTTTATTGGAAAATATTAATATACATTTTTTTATATGCTTAGATGGATGGATGAGTTCACGGCCCATCTGGTGTTAAGTGGTTACCGGAGTCCATAGACATCTACAACGTAAATGCCGCCACCCACCTGGAAATATGATTCTAATGTCTCAAATACAGTATACTTTACCGCGGAAACTGAAAAATGCGTTAAGGTTTCGGAGAGTATTTAGCTTGGGGCTTATTATTGACTTCAGACGAAAAATGTAATTAATAGCTTCAATCTTATTTGCTTTAATATGAAGGACTTGTGTATAGGTTGTATGTACATGCATACTTAAGTCTTTAAGCTCGTAATTTTCGCCAATATAAGAGGTCCGAATGACGATTATATATCACAAGGATATTCCTCTTCCTTCCGTAGCTAATCCTCAATACTGAGGGTCGTGGCCTCCCTTACTATCTTTCTCCTGGACTATTCTACGCCGGCCCTGCCTATCCATGACAAAGATATGCACCTATAAGAAAAAAAGTTTCATTTTTAGTTCGGACAGTGAGTAGTTACTTAAATGTGATTTTTGGTTTTAAACTATCTATTTACTTGTTGAATAAATATATAAATTTACTAGCCGTACTCGCCCGCTTTGCTGGGCATTTAAAATTAACATTATTATTTATTGTCATTATTATTAGGGAGTCCAAGCTATAAATATTAGCCTATCCATTAAGTACATGTATTTGCTACATGGATACCAAGTTTTAAGTCAATCGGATGCATGGTTCAGTAGTTATAACGGAACATCCGTAAAAACCACTGTAGATTTATATATTAGTATAGATTTGCTTATTAATTCTGAAGCAAATGAAAATGGCCGAAAGCGATTTTTTCCTCACAAAACAAAACGAATCGTTTTAAGGAACAAATTAAAAAAACAGAAACGAAATGAGCGATAATTATCATTGTTCTTTTCGTGATTGCGAATATAAAAAGACACGGGTCTTTTTTTTTTTGTGAAAAGACACTCATTAAAATTTTAATAGAGCTATAGCGCTTGAAGTATGGCCTTCTGAAGTTATTAAAGAGCTTGGTTTTACTGGTTTTATTGATAGCCCATATACCAATTTGCATCTCGCCGCCCGATCTTGGGACACGAGCGTCTCATTTGACAAATTATCACAGCTTTCATACCCTTCAAAGCGAAAACTACGATTATCTACTACTACTAGAGTATTAAGCGGTAGGCAGCGGCTTGGCTCCGCCCCTGGCATTGCTGAAGTCCATGGGCGACGGTAACCACTCACCATCAGGTTGTCCGTATGCTCGTCTGCCTACAAGGGCAATAACAAAAAAAACAAAAAAAACGCAGATGTAGACGCATTGCTAAGGGGAATAGAACCTGGGGGCAAATTTTGACAATTCGACAAATTATAGAGAGTTCAATAAGTCCACCTGCATATTCCTTGTGGACTTCTCTAAGGCGTTCGACAATGTCAAGTGGCCCGTACTTTGGGAAACGCTGACGATGCATGCTCCAAAACACCTGGTAGACCTCTTGCGAAGACCAATCACTCCAAGAAGTCCAGTCCAATCACTTCCACCTCAGCGCCGGAGTGCGTCAGATGTGTTCTTTCTCCCTTATTGTTCAATCAGATGCTACCTCGATCGGTGGCTTGAAGATCTCCAACTTGCGATAGGCAGACGACACGGAGTAAATTAACGCACAGACACAGCTCACAGAGCTTAGAGGAAGTTCGTACAAAGAGGTCTCAGTAGGATCCCTTATATTCATAATATTCGACCTCAACTACCTACAGTAGTAGATTGTTGTGGCGGCAAATATCAACACAACATATTTGACAGATACCAGAATCTCGCTCACGACATTTTCAAGATAAGCTTGCACATAGACAAGTTCCGAATAACAACATTTGGACCGTCGCAGTGGGTCGCGTTTCCGATCCGGTGGTAGATTTTGTGAAGCACGGCTCTTGCTAGGGTCAGTGTTAGCAGCAACGTCAGGTTTGAGTCCTGTGAGCTCACCTACTGGTTGAGGCTACGCTGAAATGGTCTCTCAAGAACAGCACCATAGGTAAGAAAAAAACAGACCACGAATTTGTTCATCATCATTACCGGCAAGATGGAACGCCTTAGCCTTCAGTACGAACTTAAGATAAACCGGAATAAAATAAAAATGATGAATGTCGACTCCTCCAGAAACTAGACAAATTGCTAATTGTGATGTGCGCAACCGGGCCATCAGTAATCCATCAATAATAAAAAAAAAAAAAAAATTGCGATGTGGTGCAATCATACATTTATATACCAAAATAACAGGCGAGCTGTGAGTTTGTTTATTAAATGTTGATAAAATACTGTTCATGTAATACGCTCGCACAATTAGACTTTTTTTATTTTATTGTTTAGATGTATGGACGAGCTCACAGCCCACCTGCTGTTAAGTGGTTACTGGAGCTCATAGACATCTACAACGTAAATGCGCCACCCACCTCGAGATATGAGTTCTAAGATCTCAGTAAAGTTACAACGGCTACCCCACCCTTCGAACCGAAACGCATTACTGCTTCACGGCGGAAATAGGCGGGGTGGTGGTACCTACCCGTGCGGTCCCAAGAGGTCCTACCACAGTGATTACGCAAATTATAATTTTGCGGGTTTGATTTTTATTACACGATGTTATTCCTTCACCGTGGAAGTCCATCGTGAACATTTGTTGAGTACGTATTTTATTAGAAAAATTGGTACCCGCCTGCGGGATTCGAACACCGGTGCATCGCTACATACGAATGCACCGGACGTCTTATCCTTTAGGCCACGACGACTTCATATCTCGATCTATCAAAAACTGTCAGTATTTATATTTAAACTAACAAGTTGTCGCGGCGCCTGACGCGTTCGCCACAGCAAGCTAGCCAAAACATTTACTACTACCGGCACCGCGCGCTGACAGCATGCAACAACAGTCGGAAGATACCTCCCAATAATCATTATTGACAAGACCTTCCTCTTTTCGAGAAAGGTCACATTCCAAGATTCATCGACGAACAATCACAACCAAACCATTGTATAATAATAATTAAAGCAAGTAGCAAGAATGCAATTGGTTTTATTAAAGAAAGAATAAAGCCACAGTGTCTCGCGTAGACACAAGTCAACATTATTTTTGTTCGAATCAGTTAATTTTTTAACAAAGCTTTCTCGTTCCCATTAAAATAATTCTTATTAAAGCATAGCAACGTACACGCAACGTTTTAAGTCGCCCAAATTCTCACTTAATCACTGAAGACCAAGCGACGCGTTCAACTTGAAAAGCAATTACTCAAGAAACCGAAGGAATCTCAGTATAATCAACACGAGCCCTCTTTCAATTAGAATCTCGAGGCATAAAACTTCCAACGAAAAACGCCTTTGCCAAGATTTGAAAGAAAAAAAATAACAATACTCATTAGACACTTGATTTAAAAGAGGCCCTTCTTAATTAATTAAAGACGTAAGATTTTCTCGCGGAGGAAATTAAAAAACAAAGTTTTTTTTTGGTTGTTTTTCGGTTCTCTCCTCGTCCGCGTCGCGAGGATGTTTCTAATTTATTTTAAGCAGATTTCGTTGAGATTAGAAAAAGAGGGAAAACATTCCGAGGCTTTTCTAAATTAGGTACGGGCCACGAGGAAACGAGACATTAAAACGGACCTCGGTCTGGGACGGCTTATGAAACTGTGCGGTCTCAAACCGAGATGGGTCACGGTGTCCCTGGAGGACAAAAAGGTCAGAACAATAAAAATATTTCCCCTTAATATATCAAATAAGTACCTCTCACCGTCTAACATCAACATAAAAATATGAACGGTTTTTTTTATTGCTTAGATGGGTGGACGAGCTCACAGCCCACCTGGTGTTAAGTGGTTACTGGAGCCCATGGACATCTACAACGTGAATGCGCCACCCACCTTGAGATATAAGTTCTAAGATCTCAGTATAGTTACAACAGCTGCCCTACCCTTCAGACCGAAACACATTACTGCTTCACGGCAGAAATAGGCAGGGCGGTGGTACCTACCCGCGCGGACTCACAAGTGGTCCTACCACCAGTAATCAGACCAATAAAAAAAAAACGTGTGGCACTCGGGGATTGCCGCGGTAAAGCTATTGCATAGCATTTTTTTTATCAACTTATGCAATTGTAATTAGACAATAATAATTTAAAATTAAAACAATAATAAAATACGACCACGCTATATTTATAAACACTAACAAAAGCAAAATATTAACTGTCCCTTTCACACTCATAAACCAGACCGAGAGAGAGATGGACAGACTTTTTATGATGCGCATGCAGTGCGACGTCACGCCTTGCGTTACATGGTAGGCGGAGTGAGGGGTGTTAGGTTTTTTTCGTTACGGAATTTCATGATTTGATAGCCGCGCTCCAAGGCCCGCGATAAAAGCTATGCAATAGCTTAATATTTTCCCTTAATATAACAAATAAGTAACTCTCACCTATCATAACATCAACATAAAAATATGAACGGAATTTCCTGTAATTACATCGCATATAAGCCTCTTAAATAAACAAAGTTAGGCTCCAATAATGAAAATCCATAAAATATAAGGAGTGTATCATCTGGCAGCTGTAGCACCTTTGGCCCCTTGCCACTGACTTGTACAGCCACTACGAGATCGTGTTTTCAATGTGCAGCCCAGTGTTACGGAGAAATTGTAACGTGTTAGCTATAAACGGTTTCGATAATAATAATTGTAAATAGACATTCCTTAACAAAAACCGACTTCAAATAGAAAAAAGAAAGATATTCCAAAACAAATTATTATTATTTTTATTGCCTTGGTAGGCAGACGAGCGTACGGCCCACCTGATGGTAAGTGGTCACCGTCGCTCATGGACGTCAGCAATGTCAGGGGCACAACTAAGTCGCTGCCTATCATGCATACCATTCATAAAATTTGCGAGTTTTTTCTGGGAAGATTATATTTTTCCGGTGATTACTTTGCTTTAGGAGTTTAATTTTCTTATCTAATTATTTTTTTGCTTAAATATCCTTATCCTAATGTTTTATGTATTGCCCTATTATCACGGACTAAGTATTAACGTGCTGTATATATTTAAACTCTATTGCATGAAATAGTGAGTTTTTTTCTACCTATTCGCTGATAGTGTCTAGGAGCTATATCGGCTTCACTGGACTGGTAGGCGCGATAACGGGGCTCAGCCAGAGAAACTTTTAAAATTTATTTTTAGTGCTTCTATGGGTGGACTAGCTCACAGCCTAACTAGTGTTAAATGGTTACTGAAGCCCATAGACATCGATTACGTAAATGCGCCACCAATCTTGAAATATAAGTCGGTCTCAGTATAATTACATCGGCTGCTCCACCCTTCAAACCAGGTCGCCAGAACCTGATGACAAAATATTGTTACGCTGGTAAAAGTAACGCCATCTATCGCCGAATAGTCGAACGAATATCGAAGGACCTAGTAACATCTAGAACGCTCGAGAATTATAACGTAACCTATTGTCAGACAGCGGAAATACACAATACTAGACGTTTGTGGAATATTCTCGACGTTTCTAGGGATTTCATCTCGACTATAAAAGCGTTGCAGAGATGGCACGCAGTCAGTTAGTAATCGGAACTACTCGAAGCGAAACAGCGAACGGATCACATGAAGCGAAGGGGAAGAAGCGAATTGAGAATTTTAAAGTGTTCTATGTGTTGAATACAGTGTTAAGATGTGTGAGTTTGTGAGATTAACTTTGTCAGATACTTCCGGGAGCTGAGCACTGCTAGACAACTAAATTACAATAAATAATGAAGACTACACAACTAGATCACGTCGAGACTTTAACGACGTCTCTTCGCCCATTCAAACAAGAACGAACGTACATAGATGAACTAATGTTATTACTAAAATAATTTCCAAAGCATCCACAAAACGGAACACACCAAAATTCCCTTGTTTCATCATTTCATTGGTCATAGCGAGATTAAATTAGGGACTCACACATCGCAACGTCATAAACTGAACCACTGTTTGTTCCGTCGGTCAGCTTTCGTAAATTAATTGTTCACGGATATAATATAATCCGGAGATAAATAAGTTTATTTTCGTATATCCTACAAAGGTCACTGCTATTAGTGGTTTTTTGGTAAATGAAGCTAATTTACCGAAAAGGTCAGGCAAGATGCTCTTTTCTGGTGGCCAGATAACAATGTAAAATCCCTCACCAACTCTCACAGACGAGATCTTTTTTTTTTTTTTTCCTACCTAAGCTGATAGACCTAGTGGCTATTTCAGCGTAACCCTAACTTTAGTAGGTGAGCTCACGGGCCTCAAACCTGATGACGTTGCTAACACGAACCCTAGCAAGAGTCGTGCTTCGCAGAATCTACCACCGGATCGGAAACGCGACCCACTGAGAAGATCCGGCGAGAAACTCAGTGGGCTGTGTCTGAGAGTTAATTTACTCGTCGAGCCCTTCGTCGCAAGCGACGGGTTCGACGAGAACGGTGACCGGTGCTTGAAGTACCTAAAAGCACCGTTAGTGGATCGGGAGGATCCGAGATGACGTGTTTTGGGCGACGTCGACTGCTTTCCATTCTGTCCGCAGGATCGGGAATGTAGTTACCGGCGGCCACGATGAGAGGGTTCTCGTGTCGTGCCGCTTTATCGAAGTGGCGCATGGACGCCGACTGCAGATACTTACTGATGGACTCTAAGTCCAGGTCGTCATGGAGGTCGACGTTCCTGACGAACCACGGGGCTCCGACGGCTATCCTGCAAAAACGGGAT